>CAKNXH010039426.1:0-21253 GCA_932178445.1 Andricus quercusramuli | reverse complement strand
TCTACTCTCTACTCTCTACTCTCTACTCTCTACTCTCTACTCTACAGACTAATCTCTACACTACTCTACTATCTACTGTACTCTTCTCTCTACTCTACTTCACTCTCGGCTCTCTACTTAACTCTCATCTCTCTACTCTGTACTCTGTTCTCTCTACTATCTGCACTCTGCTGGATGTTCTACTCTCTACTCAACTCTCTACGCTACTCCCTACTCTCTAATCTACACTACTCGACTGTACTCTCCACTCTTTACTATAGGATAGGGGAATGCCTCCCAGATATTGGTGGTACCGGGGAAATAAAATATCCGGGGCAGACAAAATTCAGCTAGGGAAAGGAACCCCGAATTATAAACCAATCATGAGCAGGCTTCTTCAAAACAAGATACCCAAAGAGAGCTCTAATCTCTCCATCGGTTCCGATGACGAGAAACAAAAGGAGTTGACCCTGGAAGATCTCTTAAACAAACTTGCACATGTCTTCAATGAGATGGATGAATACATCAAGTCGAGGCTAAACCTTGACCTGAAAATTCTAGATGGACTAGAAGAGGGCAGGAACGCTCTGACAGTATTCAGAGCAGAGCAGAATAGAACTCGTCCGGAATTATCACTTCCGGACAAGAAACCGAATGCACAGAAAAAAAGTCACAACTGCGGCTGAAACTGGCGCACAGCCAGTGGGGGCAAGTGCTACAGCACGACCCTCCAAACAAGTACCTAGGAGAAAGCCACGTGCTCGCCCGGAGGCAGTGTTGATCAAACCTGCGGCAGGGAAAAAGTACGCGGACGTCCATAGGCTGGTCCGCAGCAAAGTCAGACCCGACGGAATGGAGGTTACTGTTAACATTATAAGGGAGACTAGAACAGGTGATGTCCTGCTTGAATTGAGCGCAAGTATTGACGCAAAAGCCAAATTTAGCGAGGCTTTGACAGCTGCTGTGGGCGATAATGGGCAGGTGCGTCAGCTTGTACCGAGAGCGAGGCTGGATGTTAGAGACTTAGACTCTGCATCCGACGAGCAAGAGGTTATGGAGGCCTTAGACAAGTTTCTGGGGTCTGAAAAAGTGGGGGATTTGAAAGTAAATCTTTTGAATCCAAGACTTTGGGGATCCATGATGGCTTTCATCAAATGTGATGAAACCATGGCCAAGAAACTTGGAGATGCAGGGCACATCCGAATTGGGTGGGTTAGCTGTGGAGTAAGACGCAGGAAAACTGTTACGCGGTGCTTCCGTTGCCACGGCTATGGCCATGTAGCGATTTCCTGCAAGGGGAAGGATAGACAGATAACTTGTTGGAAGTGTGGTAAGGAGGGGCGTTTGGCTCTGACCTGCAGCGAGAAGCCTTTTTGCTATCTTTGCGCTGAACGTGTAGGTCGCAATAAAAACACTGATCATATCCCGGGAACCGCTAGGTGCTCGGTGTATAGAGAGGACTATGGTAAGGAGCACTAATGGCAGTCATTATACAAGGTAACTTGAGTAGGAGCGGACTGGCCTGCGACCTACTGACTCAGCTAGCGGGAGAACACAAGGATGATCTGCTCATTATCTCGGAGCAATACTGCGGTATGGATGGACTCAACTGGTACCCGGATAATACCAACACGGCATCAATATGGATTAAAAATACGTCACTGTTCCCAGTGGATGAGATGGGTAAAGGCGATGGCTACGTTTGGGTCAGGAGTGGAAACACCACCAACCTAAGTGTCTATCTCTCGCCCAACGAGGGAATTGATGAGTTCTGCAGGAAACTGGACGGATTGGAGGATGTAATTCGTGAGTTGGACGGAGAAGTCATCATTGCTGGGGACTTCAATGCGAAGGCGCTAGAGTGGGGCATGTCGGGCACCTGCAACCGAGGTGGTAGGGTAGTAGAAATGGTGGCCAGGTTGGACCTAACTACTCTTAATACGGGTACGGTCTCAACATTCAGACGCGGTGGCTACCGTGGTACTATAATCGATATCACTCTAGCTTCTACGGGTGCATCGGCTATGTTACATGGGTGGCATGTTCTTGAGGATCTTACTGGGAGCGACCACCAGTACATCAAGTTCTGGGTTGGGTCCAACTCTGATGTAGGGAGAAACCATGCTGGCTCTGTGAGGTTTCGGAGGTGGAACGTCGCAAAGCTGAGTCGCCCCGCAGTGCTTGTAACCCTGGCCAGAGCGGGTGGTCTTACTGACGAGGTGGTGCGTCACAACAGGACACCGAGGAAACAGGCCGAAAGCTTGGTCGAACAGACCATGTGTTTGATCAAGAGAGCATGTGACAGGTCATTGCCTAGAAGATCAAGGCAGCGACAAGCTGAACAGAACTATTGGTGGAATGATGTAATTGCTGATCTCCGCATAGAGGCACTGGCGAAGCGCAGGAAGGCCCAACGTAAGAGGGGTTGCGCTGACGTCGGTGTATCTGAAGAGAGTTATCTTGCGGCCGAGAAGGCACTATCGAAGGCCATACAATTCAGCAAAAGGCAAGGATGGGTTTTGCTTCTTGATGAAGTAGATAAGGACGTCTGGGGGCAAGGATACAAGATTGTCACTTGCTGTTTTGGGTTCCGATCTCCGGAACCACCACGGGACCCCGTGACTATGGAGGAAAGCGTGGGCGCACTCTTACCAGAACATCCGGAAAGAGTTCGTGCTCCGATACCGGTGGTGGAAGCTGATGTCCAGCTATTCACCAATGAAGAACTCCGCAGTGTGATCTCGTCCTTAGGCAACAGGAAGGCTCCGGGTCCAGACGGGATACCAGTTGAAATCCTCAAATTAGTTGGAAATGAATATCCATTCGTACTACTGAATATGTTTAATGCATGTCTTCTAGCTGGCATTTTTGCAAAAAGATGGAAGATGCAGAGGCTGGTGCTGTTGGATAAGCACTCTGCTCTCTACTCTCTACTCTCTACTCTCTACTCTCCACTCTCTACTCTCTACTCTCTACTCTCTACTCTCTACTCTCTACTCTCTACTTTCTACTCTCTACTCTCTACGCTCTACGCTCTGCTTTCTACACTCTACTCTCTACTCTCTACCCTCCACACTGCACTTCCTACACTAGTCTATACTCTACTCTCTACTCTACAGACTAATCTCTACACTGCTCTACTATCTAGTTCACTCTACTCTCTAGTCTACTCCACTCTCTTCTCTTTACTCTCGACACTCAGCTGGATTCTCTCTTCTCTACTCAACTCTCTACACTACTTTCTACTCTCTAATCTAAACTCTACTCTACACTACTCACTAATCCACCCTACTCTCTGCTCTACTCTCTACTCTACACACTAGCCTCTACTCTACTCTACTCTCTACTCTACTCTACTCTACTTTTTACCCCGCGTGGGGTTCTGATCCCCCATCAGGCACCTCCCCAGGTTGCGGATAGGGGAATGTCTCCCAGATATGGGTGGTACGTAGAAATCCAATATCCGGGGCGGACAAAAACCAGCTAGGGGAAGGAACCCCGAATTAGAAACCAAACATGAGCATGCTTCTTGAAAACAAGATACCCCAAGAGAGCTCTGATCTCTCCATGGCATGAGGAGGCTAACGTGGAAGATCACAAGGGGGCACAAAGGAGTCTTCCCTGGGAGGCTTTCTAAACAAACTTGCAAAGGTCTCGGACGATATGCAAGCATATATCAGTACAAGGCCTAATCTTGACCTGAAAATTAGAGATGGAGTAGAAAAGGCGCTTGACGCTCTGAGGGAATTCAGAGTAGTCGAGGATAGATCTGGCTTGGAATCATCACATTCGGACAAGAGAACGAGTGTTCAGGATAACATAAACCTGAATAAACCTAAGGGCAACGCAGCAAGAAGAGAACAGCTGAGGGAACGCGTAGTCCTGGTGAAGGCTCGTCTCTGCGTCCAGTGAAGAAGATTCAACATGTGGGTGAAGCTCCTGAGTGGACGGAACAAAAGAGACGTAATCGCAGAAGGCAGGCGACATCTCGTGGTGAAAGTGGTGCGCAGCTAGAGGGGCAAATTCTACAGCACGAGCCTGCAAAATAACAGCTAGAAGAAAGACACGGGCCCGCCCGGAGGCAGTGTTGATCAAACCAGCGGTTGGGAAAAAGTATGCGGACGTCCTTAGACTGGTCCGCAGCAAAGGTAAACCTGACGAAATGGAGGTCACTGTTAAAAGTATAAGGGAGACTAGGACAGTAGATGTCATGGTTGAAGTGGGCGCAAGTATGGATGCCAAAGCTAGGGAGGCTCTGATGGCCGCTGTTGGCGATAGTGGGCAGGTGCGTCAGCTTGTACCGAGGGCTAGGATCGAGGTCAAAGATCTGGATTCAGCAACTGACGATCTAGAGATTATGGATGCTCTAGGCAAGGTTCTTGGGAACGAAAAGGGCAGGAATTTGAAAATCAATCTCTCGAACCCAAGCCGCTGGGGAAGCAGGATCGCTTTCATCGACTGGGATGAAACTGCTGCTAAGAAACTGAAGGAAAGTGGGACGATGGTGGTGTGGGTTAAGGCATAGGCTTTGGACTCACTCCGTCGGCTTGCTGGTCCGATTCCCGCCTCGCACTCTGAAAGAGCCTCGGTGGCCCATGCGGTGAACACTTGCCTAGCAAGGGAGTTGCTCATCTCCGGAGAGTCGTGGGACCGGTACCTCTAGAGTAAAAGGTTCTCTAAGTATTTAAGGCGGTGGTTCTTCTTGGTGGTTCAGAACCCACCTTGAACTGTGGGTCCCCGTCCCGCGAACAAATAAGTGTGTGGGGGTTGTGTGAAGGAATAGGGAAGGGATACAAGAAAAATATAAACCCTTAGGGGACACATTAGAAGCTTCCATTACATACATACATACATACATAGAAACTGTAGGAGGCTTGCCATATCCGGATTGGTTGGGTCAGCTGTCGCGTGCGATGCAGGATGATTATCACGCGTTGTTTCCGCTGTCATGGCTTTGGCCATAACGCAGTCTCTTGCAAGGAGCAAGACAAAAGGAAAACTTGTTTAAAGTGTGGAAAGGAGGGGTATCTGTCCCTTACCTGCACCGAGAAACCTCATTGCCATATGTGCGCTGAGGGAACAGGTAGCAATGAAAACTTAGATCACGTTCCGGGATCCTCTAGGTGCCCGGTGTATAAGGAGTTTTGTAGGACTGATCAGTGATGGCGGTCTTTGTTCAGTATAACCTGGGTAGAGGCAGACTTGCCAGAGATTTGCTAACACGACCACTGCAGCAATATGGGTAAGAAACGTATCCAAGTTCCCAGTAGTGGACGTGTGTAAGGGTGAAGGCTACGTTAAGATCAAGTGTGGGAATATCACCTAAGTAAGTGTCTACCTCTCACCCAATGAGGGAATAGACACATACGTTAGGAAACTTGCTGCACTAGAAGATGGCATTCGGGATCTAGATGGAGAAATTATCATTGCTGGCGACTTCAATGCGCAGGCGGCGGAGTGGGGCATGTCGTGGACCTGCAACAGAGGCGGCAGGGTGGTAGGGATGGCGCCTAGGTTGAACCTCACGATCCTTCATACGGGTACGGTTACATCATTTAGACGCAGCGGCTGCCAGGGTACTATCATTGATATTACTCTGACATCTGCTGGCGTCTCTTCCATAATATGTGGATGGTAAGTCCTGGAGGAGCTAAGCGGTAGCGATCACCAGCTTATTAAGTTCTGGGTTGGCCCAAACCTTGGAGTAGGAGGAACGCAGGCTGCGATCCCAAAGGCACGAGGTTGGAACGTGGCTAAGCTCAGTCGGCCGGCGGTACTCGAAACGTTGTCCAGAGCGAATGGTCTTACTAGATGGCCTGTTCGCTCCACAAAGATGAAAAGAAGAATTGCAGAAAGACTGGTGGACGAGACTATAAGTTTGATTGAAAAGGCATGTGACAAGTCAATACCCAAAAAATCCAAACATAGTCGAAATCAGCAGAACTACTGGTGGAATGAGGAAGTTGCCGATCTACGCAGACAGGCTCTGGCGAAGCACAGGAAGGCCTTACGTAAGAGGGGCTGCGCGGACGTCAGCAGTGTGGCTGAAGCAAGCTATATTCTGGCCAAGAAGGCATTGAATAGAGCCATCAATGACAATCAGCTTGACAAGGTTAAGGGTCCTCCCATCCGACCCTCGTCATTCAGACCACTCTGCATGCTTGACAACGCAGGGAAGGTATTCGAAAAACTTTTGCATGCCCGTCTACGGATGGCCATTGTGTCTGTAGTAATTCCCATTTTCCTACTTGCCAAGGAGAGGAAGAGAAAGTACGAGCAAATACAATTCGAGGAAGACCGTCCATGTATCAGAGTTGAAGAAAGAGCCCTTATCCTAGCGGAATGGCGACATTGCTGGGACACCGACTCTAGGGGAAGATGGACAGCGCTGCTTATAGGGGAGGTGGCCCCGTGGCTTGGGAGGGAGCACGCTGAGGTTAACTTTCACCTCACCCAATTTCTCACGGGTCACGGTCACTTCAACTCCTATTTACACCGGCGAAACAGAAAGGAACGCGAGCTATGCGATTACTGTCCCACGCAGGTGGACATGGTTGAGCATACATTTTACGAATGTGAAAGATGGGCGATTAAGAATCATGCCCTGGAGACTGTGCTCGAAGAGGTACTAACTTCTGAGAATATCGTAACGTGAATGCTCCACAACCAGGAGCACTGGGATTCGGTGGCTTTTTATATCGAATTGGTCCTTCGACAGAAGAAGAAGGAACAACCGGAGAGACTGCGCAACCCCCAGTAATCAGGATAGTGTGGTATTTTTAAGTAGAAAACTAAAAGATGATAGGTTTTTTGTTTGTTCATTGTTTTTTGTCTGCAGGACAAGTGACTACTCTACAGGGTCGAAGGCAGCGAGCCCGAGATGAGACACCTGTCCCTTCTACCGAGGACGACGCGTAACCCTGTAGGATGAGAACAGACTCCACGTAGAAGTCCAAGCTGGCAATGATGGTGGCACCTAATTGCGGTGAGTTAGCGTTACCCCCATGTCCCTGAAGTAATGTGAAAGCGGATTCCGGGAAAATGGTTTGGCAGGAAAGGGATGGTTTTAATCACTAAGATTCTGACACTACCCTTCTCAAGAATCGCCTACCTCGGTAGACGATTGATAGGATGGGTGCCTTATGCAAGATTTCCCCTCCTGCAAAGAAGAAACTCTACCCTCTACTCTCTGCTCTCTACTCTCTAATATACTACACTCCCTACTCTCTGCACTCTACTCTTCACGCTCTACTCACTACTCTCTACTCTCTACTGTCTGCTCTCTACTCTCTGCTCTCTACTCTCTACCATCTACCCTCTACTCTATACTCTCTGCTCACTTCTCTCTACTTTCTACTGGTGACTCTCCACTCTCCTCTCTACCCTCTACTCTCTGCATTCTACTCTATACTTTCTACTACCCACTCAATACTATCTACTCTCTACGCTCTACTCTCTACTCTGCACTCTCTACCCTCTATCCTCTACTCTCTACTCTCTACTCTCTATTCTGTACTCTCTACTCTCTACTCTCTACTCTCTACTCTCCACTCTCTACCCGTTACTCTACTCTACTCTCTACTCTACTCTTCTCTCTGCTGTCTAATCTCTAATGTATTCCACAGTGGGAGTCTGTAACCCATACGTGGCGCGTCCCCGGGTGGCGGATAGGGGAATGCTCGCTGGAAACAGAGGGTAGGGCTGAAATAAAATCGTCCCCGCGGACCAAACAGACTGGGTAAAGGACACACCGAGAAAAAACTACGACCGCTTTCTGTTGCGGCCCTGTACCAAGGGTTTCCGCTGAATACGGTTACACTGCACAATAAGCAATCGCAGGCAAGGGTCCAGGGATGGTCCCGAAAGAAAAACCTAAAATTCAAGGCGTTAATCCACCGTGCCGAAGGCTGCGTGGCACCAGGGGTGTGGTGTTCCAAACGGTGTCTCTAGGATATCAGGTCGCCTTCTAGAGTATACAGGCCTTACCCCCGCATGCGGGGCTCTGCGGGGGTGGACTTTTACTTTCCTCGCTACTCGTGGGAATTCAAATGGAGAATGAACCTGCGATGCAGGGTCCTACAGCAGATACCCAATCCACACTTGAGTTCTTTTCGCGAACGTTTAACACTGCGGACTTTATTCGTAAAAGACTCACTTTACGACGACCGAAGGTTTCAGTCGAAGGGACTTTAGTACAAGACTTGAACACACGTCAACCACTTAAAACGGCGCGAATTAATCAGAGTGTTTCTTTGGTCACAGTGAGATAGAAGACGCGACTTTGTCGAAGTGTTGCGAAGATCGAAGTGAACAGTATGACTGCTTGATACGTAAAGACAAATCTAAGGGTTGCGCTGGGGTTTATATACACCTTGGATTTCGTGAAAATCACGTACGATTTACAAATTGGTAGTTTGGCACGTACGATTTACAAATGGGTGGTTTGGCACGTACGTTTCGCAAATTGGTGGTTTGGCACGTACGAGTAATTAATATTTTCATTCTCTGAGACTTCCGGTGATCGCTAGTCTGTTTTCTATATCCGCGAGAAGTTATTTGATACTTTCAACTGTCCGTATTGTGTGCCTGAACGGTTCGCGCGGATGACTCATGCTATTGTCAGCAGCCGTGGATAGCGGTCGCGCATCTCGTCTCTTGACCTTTCAGGAGTTTGGATTCTATATACTAACTTAACTATAGGTGATATCTTTAGTCAGACGCTTTTTGGTCTCAATCTTGTCTGACTATACGCATGTTTCTCCACTAGGTGGGTTATACTTAAGCAGTAACAGTAATATGACAATACTTCGATAAATTATTACCTTAATTTAGACATACGCGTGTATTCATGTTCCATATAATTAGTTTTAACTTTGCTATTGGATTATTAGGAATATGCATACATTCGTATGTTATTAAATATACTTAATTATTTTAGAACGGTAGAGTCTTTAATTACAATCTCTTACTGACCGAACATATGCTAAGTTATCGGTGTTCTCTGATTTTTTATCTCGTCATGGTAATACTTTAAGTATCTTGTGGTCTCATTCTTACAGACCGTAGTGCAGTTACCATTCCTAGGATTGAACTCAGAGAAGATCGGTAACGCTGTGGCTTGTAGTTGATGGAATTAGCCTGACAGTCGTAAAGTAAGGTGGGTTGCGCCTAGCTAGGCGTTACATCGAATTTTTGTAGAATTTCGGGATGTAACAAAGATGCTGAGGAAACTCCCACTCTTAAACTTGGGAAGCGTGAGCGGGAGCCCACACTGAGTCTTGTCGAGGCGGGTGAGCCTAGACCGGCGCCCAAGAAGGCAAGGACACGAAACGCTGTCGCGAATGCGGCGTCCACGCCAAAGAAGGCAGAAAATACCGCTGCAGCATGAACTCAGATGGCGAGCGGGAAAAAGTCAAAGCGGCGAAGAGCACGACCCGAGGCGGTTCTCATCAAACCGGCCGAAGGTCTCAGCTATGCTGAGGTCCTCAGGGAACTCAAGCAAAGGGTGAAGCTTGATGACCTTGGCGTAAAAATCAAGGGAGTCAGGCAAACAAGAAACCGAAAGGTCCTTGTGGAGCTCGGACCTAGAACAGAGGGCAGGGCCAAATTTTTGGCTGCTGTTAGGGAGGCGGTTGGGTTGGGGGGTATCGTGCGAGAGCTCGTCCCCCGTACCGAGATCGAGGTCTTGGACCTCGATCCAACAACGGAAGCCGATGAAGGCAAAACGGCTGTGAGAAGCCACTTCGGTAACCAGGGTGCTGGAAAGGTGAAGATCAGCCTCACGAAAAGACCCTTCAGGGGCAACCTGAAGGCTTTCGTCGAGTTGTCAGAGGAATTGGCTGCGAGACTGGTACGCACAGAACACCTGAAGGTGGGGTGGGTATCCTGTCGTGTACACAAAAAGGCAGAAAGGGTTCGGTGCTACCGCTGCCTAGGCTTCGGCCATATGGCAGACGGTTGCGATGGCCCAGACCGCACGAAGGCATGTTGGAGATGTGGCAAGGAGGGCCATAGGGCTGCGGCGTGCGAAAGTGTGCCTCGCCAAAAGTTTCTCCCTCTGCTAGCTTTTAGAGAAGGGCGGAGGGAATTATATTGTATTGTTTGAATAAACGACCAAATCAGCAGTATAGTGATTGATCCTTATACCTTATGCGCAATTTTTTAGAGCACTTTAGAGCACTTTTTAAAGCACCGAGCACAAGTGACCCACCTTTACCATTGAAAGGTGCAAAAATGACGTTACCATTCAATGCGTGGGATGTATATACTGGGCCCGCGGTCCCCAAAGTTTGAATGTGGTTGGTGCATGAGCATTCTCCGTTTCTACTCCTCACAACAAGAACAAAATAATAAAATAAAAAAATAATCTCTAATATACTACACTCTCTACTCTCTACACTCTACTATCTACTCTACTCACTACTCTCTACCCTCGACTCTCTACTCTACTACCCACTCTACTCTCTACTCTACTTTCTACTCTTCTCTCTACTCTACTCTCTACTTTCTACTCTCTACTCTCTGCTCTCTACTCTCTAATATACTCTACGCTCTACTATCTACACTCTACTCTCGAGTATCTACCCTCTACTCTCTACTCTCTACTTTCCACTCTCTACTCTCTACTCTCTACTCTCTTCTCTCTACCCTCTACACTCTACTCTACTCTTCTCTCTACTTTTCTCTACTCTCTACTCTCTACCCTCTACTCTCTACCCTCTACACTCTACACTCTACTCTCTACACTCTACTCTCTACTCTCTACTTTCTAGTCTCTACTCTCTACACTCTACTCTTCTCTCAACTTTTCTCTACTCTCTACTCTCTACTCTCTACTCTCTACTCTCTACTCTCTACTCTCTACTCTCTACTCTCTACTCTCTACACTCTACTCTCTACTTTCTAGCTTCTTCTCTCTGCTCTCTACCCTCTACACTCTACACTCTACACTCTACTCTCTACTCTCTACTCTCTACTCTCTACTCTCTACTCTCTACTTTCTACTTTCTACTTTCTATTTTCTACTTTCTACTCTACTCTACTGTCTGCTGTCTAATCTCCAATACACTATACTCTCTACTCTCTACTCTCTACTTTCTACTCTCTACTTTCTACTATCTACTCTCTACTCTCTCTATTCTCTACTCTCTACTCTCCACTCTCTACTCTCCACTCTCTACTCTTCTTTTTACTCTCTGCTCTACTACCTACTACACGCTCTACTCTACTCTTTGCTGTTCTCTCTACTCCCTACTCTACTGTACTCTCTACTCTACTCTTCTCTCATCTCTACTCTACTCTCTGTTCTCTACTCTCCACTCTCTACTCTCTACTTTCTAATTGGTACCATCTACGCTATTCCCGAATCTACACTCTACTCTCTACTCTCTATACTCTACCCTCTACCCTCTACTCTCTACTCTACTCTCTACTCTACTTTCTACTCTACTCTCAAACGGAGTACAACGCTCTACTCAGAAGAACATTACGGTCCCCACTGTCACGGACGGGGGCAACACACAAGGGCGAACAAAGATATGGAACTGAACAAGCTTTTGGAAAAGCTTACACAGGGAGTAAATGGAATGCATGTTTATGCATCAGAAAGAGCAAAGCTTGACAGCAAAATGGAATGTAAGGGAGTAGACAGGAGAGGCCAGTGCTGGAAGTGTGGTGCGGAAGGCCATATAGCGGCGCAATGCAAAAATGTAGCCAAGTGCCCTCTTTGTTCCACGAGAGAGGCTGGCAAGCCAGTCGATCACATACTCGGGTCATCTAAGTTTGCAGCCTATAGAGAGGCTGAAATAGAGTGCAATAAAAGATCGGGATGGTGGCAGTGCTTCGAGGAAACTTGAACCGCTATAAACTAGCTCAGTCACTCATGTATCAGCTGGTGATCGATAAGGGTGCTGATATTTTCATAATCAGTGAACAATATGAACAAAGAAAAGGCTCCGGCTGGTTCCAGGATTCATGTGGGCGACAAGCGGCAGAAACACGGTCGTAAGCTGTTACCTTTCGCCAAACGAGGGAATGGCGATCTTCCGCAAGAAACTGGAAGAAATCGAAGATTTTTGCCGTAACCTGGACGGAGAAATTATCCTTGCAGGCGATTTCAACGCCATGTCATGTGAATGGGGCATGACATGGACAGATAAAAGGGGACAAGAGGTTACTGATATGGCAGCAAGGTTGGACTTGACCATCCTTAACAGCGGAAAGACGACGACCTTCAGAAGATCAGGCTACCGTGAGACCATTTTGGCCACACCAGGGACAGCACGTAGGATCAAAGACTGGCAAGTCCTCGAAGACTACACCGCTTGCGACCACCAGTATATCCACTTTCAGAGGGGTAGTGAAAACCAGACGTCAAAGGTCTATAAGAATCAAAGGAGCAAGAAAGGCTGGAATGTTGCGAAACCGGATACAACCAAACTACTCAGCACCATCGCTGAGAAGGGGGGAAGTATGCTGGAAGAGCGAATAACTACTACAGCCACAAAAAAAAATAAGCAGGGAGTCTGGTGGAGCACACAATGGGCCTCATTGAAAAAGGGTGTAATGCCTCAATGCCAAGGAGAGCTGGAAGAACCACCAAACCCCCAGTAGACTGATGGAGCGCAGAAATAGCCGAGCTGAGAACTGAGTGTTTCAAACTCAAACGAAAGGTATCCCGAACCCGGAAAAAGGGGAAAGATGCAACTGAGGCAAATAAAGAATACATGATGGCAAAAAAAAACATTGAACCGTGCCATAAACAGCAGTAAACACCTCAAGTGGGCAGAGGTTTGTATGTCAGTAGATACGGACACCTGGGGCATTGGGTACCAGATAGTGACTGGAAAACTTTATGGAAGATCTCCAGTCGCTAAGATGTACCGCAGATGATGGAGCTGATAGTGGGTGAACTATTTTCGAAGCACCCTGAACGGGTCATCACGAAGGAAATACTACCTGAAGCGGTATCCCTTTTCACTAGAGAAGAACTGCGGATGGCTGCAGCAAAGATGATGAACGGGAAGGCACCAGGTCCTGATGGCATCCCGACGGAGGTCGTTAAGGTGATCGTGAAGGAGTATCCGTATGTGCTCTTGAATAGCTTTAACGCCTGCCTTGAGACTGGAGTTTTCTGTGCAAGGTGGAAAAAATAGAGACCTGTATTGTTGGACAAGGGAAAGGGCCCACCCATTACACCTTCCTCTTATAGACCTCTCTGCATGCTGGACGTTGTGGGCAAGCTCTTTGAGCAACTCATACGAGCCAGACTAAGAAAGGCAATTAAAGCAATTGAATACGGGAGGCCTTGAAAGAAACGGACGAAGCATGAAGCGGCAACCACAAGTCAAGGAAGGTCTGCGTAATGGTCACTTTCGACGTCAGAAGTGCCTTCAATTCTGTTAGATGGGTCGACATTCTAGGCGCCCTGTAAAGGCGCTTTAAAGTACCAACCTATCTATGGCGTATTATCAGTAGCTACTTGAGCGAAAGAAGCCTCATGTACGAAACTACGGAAGGAACACACTGCACAAAAGTTACATCGGGAGTAGCCCAGGGGTCAGGGGCCGGATCTCTGGAACGTGGTGTATGATGAAGCGCTCCCGATAAATCTACCTGCAGAAATCAGATTGGTCGGTTTCGCTGATGATCTTGCTGCAGTGATCACGGCTTTTACGCAAGAGCAGGCAAAAACGAGAGTTGCCTTAATATGAAGATAAACGTTTATTTTTCAGCCTGCTGGCCTTGAAAAATTGACTTGCTTACACATCCATTTTTTACAGAATTTCCTCAAAACTAACCCTTAAAAACTAACATCCATCCATTCCTTATCTCTAAGCCGCACGCTCGTATCGCCTTGCCTTCCTAGCTTCCTCTCGCCTCGCTCGCATGTCCCTACTTTTTCGCATTGCCTCGCTTGCCAACCTCTGTTTTCAGAGGTCGTAGTCCTGACCAGACAGAGAGATTCTCTAAACCACTCTTAGTCGACATTGTTGGACAGGAGATTGCTGCAAGGAATGTATTGAAATATCTGGGCACGTGTGTAGACGAGAAGCTCACGTTTTCAGTTCAAATAAATAATGCTGCCACCAAAGCAGAGACAATGGTCGTTATGCTAGCAAGATTAATGCCGAATGTAGCTGGGCCTAGAAGCTGCAATAGGAGAATTCTGATCAGCGTCACCCACTTTATCATGCTCTACGGAGCAGAAGTGTGGGCAGATGCTCTGAAGATTAACAAATACAGGAAAAGACTCATAACAGTGCAAAGGAAGGGTGCACTGAGAGTGGCGTGCGCCTATAAGTCTGTCTCCGGACCAGCAGTGCTAGTAATTGCAGGCATCATCCCCATCGATCTCTTGGCAGCCGAGAGAAAGAGGGTTTATGAGACCAAGAAAGCAGGTGGTGAAAAGGATACCCTGAATCAGCAAACAGCAGCAACCCACTCATTCTGGTGGAAAAAGAAGCAGAACTCGAATTGCGACTACTGCCCAAAGGAGGCGGAAGATGTAGAACACACCTTCTTCCATTGCACGTGGTGTGAGACAAGAAGAAGGGAAGTGAAGAATGAGCTCGGGGTGGACATTACTCCGGACAATATCCTTGAGCTCATGCTGGAGTCACAATCTAACTGGGATATGGTAAAAGTTTATGTAGAAAATCTAGTACGAGAAAAGAAGAAAGAGGAACCATCTAATTCTTAAGGAACCCCGAAAATACCTCGAGGGAGACCTACAAAAAGCCGAAGGCCGACGAGCCTGATGCGCCATCAAAGCGCTGCTAAGGACGACGCGTGCTTTTTGTAGGAGGTTAAGGAGGAATTAAGTACCAACGCTGAACCATGATGCCGAAGGCCGTCGAGCCCGGGTAGTGGTACCACCACACCACTGAGGACGATGCGTGCATCTTGGTTTGTTGAGAAGTGTTGAAATGCCAAGCTGGCTGTAAAAGAAGGAAGTCGAAGCACGACTTAGCGGTCTTACTCCCATGTCCTTGAAGTAATTTGAAGAGCGGTTCCGAGGACATGGGTTGGCGGGAAAAGGAGTAAAGGTTTAGTGGGTAGGTGTCATTTGGTAAGTCCCACACTCACCTTCGTTCCTTGTGGACTGCGCGCCCGTGTGTGCATCTCACGTGTATGTATATTAAGTATAAACGCGTGGGATGCATATTATGGGCTCGCGGTCCCCAAAGTTCGAATGTGGTTGGTGCATTAGCATTTTCCGTTTTTACTCCTTTGAAAACAAAAAAAGAAAAAAAATCTCTACTCTTTACACTCTGCTCTACTCTACTCTCTACTCTCCACTCTACAATCTATACTCTACTCTCTACTCTACCCTACTCTTCTCTCTACTCTCTACACTCTACTCTCTACTATACTATGTATTCCCCTCCCTCTGCTCTACTCTCAACTCTCTACTCTCTAATCTCCTCTCTACTCTTTACTCTCCACTCTACTCTCTACTATCAACTCTTCACTCTCTACTCCCTCCTCTTCACTCTTCTATCTACTCTCTACTCTCTAATCTACTCTATACTCTCCACTCTATACTCTATACACTCTATTCGCTACTCTCTAATCTGTACTCCCTACTCTCTATTCGCTAACACCTGCTCTACTCTCTATTATCTACTCTCTTCCATCTACTCTTCTCTCTACTCACTATTCTCTACTGTACTTCCCACTCTCTACTTTACACTCTCTACCCTCTACTATCTACTCTCTACTCTCTGCACTACTCTCTACTCTACTCCCTACTCTCCACTCTCCACTCTCTACTCTATAATCTACTCTCTACCCTCAGGTCTCCACTCTACTCTCTAGTCTCTACTCTCTATTCTACTCTTTACTCTCTACTCTACTCTACTCTACACTCTACAATCTACACTCTACTCTCTACTCTCTACTATGCATTCCCCACTTTCTACTCTACTCTCTACTCTACTGTCTACTATCTACTTTCTTCCATCTACTCTTCTCTCTAATCACTACTCTCTACTGTCGAATCTCCACTCTCTACCCTCTACTCGATACTTGCCACTCTGTACACTCTACCCTCTACTTTCCACTCTCTGCTCTTTACTTTCTACTGTCTGCTCTCTACTCTCTACTCTACCTCGTACTTCCTACTCTCTACTATCTACTCTCTACACACTACTCTCTACTCTACTCTTCACTCTTTACTCCACACTACTCGCCACTATACTCTGTAGTCCCTGCTCTCTACTCTCTATTCTACTCTTTACTCTCTACTCCACTCTACTCTCTATTATACTTTGTACTCCCTGCTCTCTACTCTACTCTATCCTCTCTACTCCCTACTATACTCCAAGGACAACCGCAGTTGCCTGTAGTGAAGGGGAGTTGATACCCCTACTTGGCGCGTCCGCGGGTGCCGGATAGGGGATGAAGCTGCTGTGAGCTTGCTCTGCCGATGTGTAAGTAGCAGTGCTCCGGGCGAGACCGGTCCGTCCATGCATTCCGGGAGGGGTGAAGCGAAGGCTGGGCCCCAGGGAGGAGGAAAAATTGTTTGAGATACTAAAACAAGCTGTCCGGCGGGGGGACGATCAATACAGGAGGGTGAATAACACTCAGAAAGATATAAAGGATAATAAACAATCCGCGAGGTACTCTCTCTCACAAATAGAAGGAACAAGAAACAAGATGAGGGATGACAAAATTGGCTGTTTGAAGAAATCCAAGAATAGCGCTGAAAAACAGACTTCAAAGCCCAAAATGTTGGACGACCAACGAGGAGAAGCAACGAGGCCGCTTGAGAAGCGCAAGAGTCCCACAAACAGCCTCTTCACACGACCAAGGAAAAAATCGCAGGCTGAAGCGGAAAGCCCCTGGACCACAGCTCTGGAAAGAGGTCGTAAAGAAAAAATAGAGCTCCAGAACTCCACAAGAAGATCATGCCAAACAATTGGATAAGGCCAGGAGAACTAGGCGAAAGGGACGCCCTCGCTCCGAAGTTTTACTTATAAGTCCCACCGAAGGGAAAAAGGATGCCGATATTCTTAAGGACATTAAAACCCAGGTCAGGCCTGACGATATGGGAACTAAAGTCTCGGCTGTCAGAGAAACGAGAAAAGGAAGCATATTGGTGAAACTGAGCGCCAAATCCGAAGACAAGGCTAAATTTAGTACGGCTCTCCAATCCGCTGTAGGAGGCAAAGGAACGGTCCGTTCACTAGTACCTGGAGCTGCGATGTACATCCGAGATTTAGATACCACAACGGAAAAAGAGGAAGTGAGAGGAGCCCCGGAGGCTCTGTTAAGAATAAGCACGAGTGAAGACTTCAAGATCAATTTGTCGCGACCGAATCGTTGGGGCATTATTATGGCATTTTCGAAATGGATGAGACCTATGCTAACAAACTGGATGAGGTGACCCACATAAAGATAGGCTGGGTAAACTGCCGGATTAGAAGAAGGGAGACGTTGCTACGATGTTTTCGTTGCCACGGGTATGTCCATGTGGCGGCGGGTTGTCAGGCAACTGAAAGAGCAGGGACGTGCTGGAAGTGCGGGATATAAGAATCACTTAACAACCAACTGAACAGCCAGCCCGAAATGCTATCTATGTGCAGAGAAAGACCCCGAAAAGAACTTTGACCATGTAACGGGATCATCGACATGTGCGGCGTTCCTGGACGCCGAGAACAAGAAAAACAAAAGAAGATAATGGCGGTCATCCTGCAGGGTAACCTGGGTCGCTGTAAGTTAGCCCAAGACTTAATGTCTCAGCTGGCTTACGAAAGAAAGGCTTATATCTACGTCGTCAGCGAACAATACCAGAATGGGAAAGGCTCAAACCATTTCTGCGAAGACAGGGGTACTGCTGCCATCTGGGTGGTCAATAACACAAGATTCCCAGTGCAGAAACATGGGAGAGGAGGCTGCTTCGTTTGGGTCTCGAACGGCAGAGACAGAGTCATCATTGCAGGAGATTTTAATGCAAAATTTTGCGAATGGGGCATGGCGTGGTCAGATACGAGAGGCTGTGAGGTGACAGACATGGTGGCGCCGGGCGCAGCGAAAAGAATACGCGAGTGCCAAGTGCAAGAGGACTACACGACAAGCGATCACCAACACATTAGCTTCCGTATGAGCACAATTGTTGAGATGGGCGGACGTATGCTACAGGAAATAACAAATACATCCGTCTCTAGCACAAACGTGGAAGAACTTACAAATTACATGACCAATCTGATCGTGCAAGGATGCAACGCATCAATGCCGAGGAAAGCTCCAAGACCTGACAAACCGCCGGTATACTGGTGGACGCAGGAGATTGCGGAATGAAGGACTGTCTTCTTCAGAATGAAGCGCAAAATCCCAAGAATCCGTAAGAAACACAAAGAAGCATTTCAGGCCAACAGAGACTACATGAACGCGAAGAAGGTGCTGAATCGAACCATCAACGAGAGCAAGGACTTGGCTATCAGATCGTCACGGGAAAATTGTACGGGCGCGCGCCGGTTGCAGCTGTAGAGCCCAAGATGATGGAAAAAATTATTGGAGAGCAATTTCCCAATAACCTAAGCCGAACCATCAAAGAGGAAGCGCTGTCTGATGCGGTCCCTCTTTTTTCTAAAGAGGAACTGTGGTTGGCAGCCTCCATAATGGTATGTGGAAAGGCAATGGGTCCTGACGGCATCCCGACGGAGGTGGTCCGGTTGATAGCACAGGAACATCCGTTCGTATTGCTCAACCTCTTCAACTCCTGCCTCACATCTGGAGTCTTCTGTTCAAGGTGGAAGAGACAGAAACTTGTCTCGCTGGACAAGGGTAAGGGGTGCCCGATTACGGCGTCTTCACACAGACCACTCTGCATGCTCGATTTCATCGGGAAGCTTCTTGAAAATTTGTTACGTACAAGATTGAGAGAGACAGTACAGGTAGCAGGATGAAGCGAGTTGTTATTATTTTAAATATTTACGCCAGCGAAAGGAATGCGAGTTTCTCGGTTTAGTCCAATCGATGTAAATTTCACAGTATGGATTATTTTATACGTACGCCAATTATGAAATTATTCGTGATTCCTCAAGCACCTATCAGCGGGGTCCTTTAACGAGAAGGAAAATGACGTAAGGCGGGAGACTTACGATAGCGCGGTTATGAGTATAAGCAAAATCCTGACCTCTTCCATTTTAGTTGTACATTTCGAGCCTTGAGGGCCAAAAGTCGCGCCACGCTTTACGTACTCGCCGAGAAAACGAAAAGGTATTTGTAATATTTAGTGTGTGAGAAAGAGTGTTCATATCTTTGTATAAAATCGAGCATCTCCTACATTTTCCGGGTTATCCTCTGTTCTAGTGTGGCGTAAATTTACTAGTGGTTATTTTAGGTTTGGTAAGAAAAATTCCCTCGACTCCAAATATGAAGGTCGAACGGATTTTATCAATTAACAAATTGTTGGAAGTCCAAACACTCTGAAATGAAGGGAGGATCGCGATTCTATTATTGGATGTAAATCATAGGAGAAAATATACCCGAAAAACCGTCAATTCTCAGGGCTGAGATTTTATCCAGGAGCATCTTCGTGATCATTTGCCATTTCGATGACCCCCAGGTCGTCTGATTCGTGCACAACGACTCTTCCACGCTGATATCGTCAGGGTATTTAATTTATAATGTTTTTTGTTATATCCAATTGATCTGAACTCGCATATTTATTCCATGCACTTTTTACATTTTATAATCACTAGTAAGCTCCTCGTTTGCGATATTTTTGAAAATTCTATGATAATCTTTCACGACTTTCATATTTACATATTCGATTTTAAACTCGATTTTTAATTATTTAAATGATTTATCTGATTATGTATTACAAAAATCTCGCTCGATGAACAATTTTCATATTTAAGTTTGTGAATGCATGTATGTGAGTGGATATTCGTGTCTATTTATAACTATATTGATTTTGACCTTAATATGACTGGCGATAAGAGTATATGAATATATTTTTGATTTCTTGCTCGTATTTATTGACTCTTCAATCTCACTCAACCTAACTACATATTTCTTTTTGATTCCTATCTGTTGATTGAAGATAATTATTAATGATTTTGACTAGTATGATAATTTCTAAAGTAAATTAAAATTAAAATGGCGAGATATTTATTTATTAGAATTTTCAATATCATTCAATGTAAATTCTAATCGGATCTTTCTCTTTTGATACGTTTTTTTTAAAGCTGATTTTAAATGATTCTTGCTTCTTTGAAAGATGTTTAATGTAATCCATTTCCATAATAATCAAAAAATAATAAATGGGTCACAAGGAGGACTAGCTGAAAACCAACATGGTTTCAGGGAGGAAAGGTTAACGCTGGGAGCAATCAAGAAGGCTCTACAAGAAGTTGAACAAGCCTGGAGTGGAAGTTTTTGGTCCAGGAAAGTCTGTATCATGATCACCTTCGATGTCAAGAATGCATTCAACTCTGTAAAATGGGTTGACATTCTGAGCCTCATGCCAATAACCTAGAACTCTGAAGTAATGCGATAAGCGGTTCCGGAGTCCTGGGTTGGCAAGAAACAGGAAGGGGACAGGAGTCTTTTAAAGTCTTTTGGGCGCAGAATTTCAGCCTGAAGAGTGAGAGAACTGCTTACGTCCAGAATTTCCGTCTTGCGTCTGTAGCTAGTCCGTAGCATCTTTGATAGCCTTTTTGTTAGGACACCTATTTGTTCCATCGCGGTCATATAGACACTTACGTTTGTCTCGCATTCCACAACGTCTCTTTCCGGTGTGCTACCCTTCCTCTTTCTTTTGGGTGCGTTGCCTTTGGTTGGGTCCGCAGTTTGTTGATCTTTTTCGCTGAGTTCGGGCAGCGAAGAGGTTCTCTTTCTCGGTGGAGTCCTAAGGATAGAGCTCCTCCTTTCAAACGGATTAACATCCGTGTCTTTCGTGTCCATATCCATTGCCGTTTCGTTGTCTCTAGTTCTGTCTGGAGTTGTAGGTGCCATGAAGTTTCACCAGCGCTCCGTGCGTGGTGGGGCGGGCCGAAATAACTAGGAACGGGTATACCCTCGGAACTCTGTCCTACCCCAGTTCCCTGGGGCCCAGCCTTCGTTTAACCGGTCCCGGAATATACGGACGGACCGGACTCGCCCGGAGCACTGCAGGTTCCGATCCCTGCAGCCACCACGCACTCCCCGATCAAGGCCCGAAGGGGCTGGCTCCAGATGCCCGGTTACAGCTTACACCTCGGCAGAGCAAGCTCACAGCAGCTCTTAGACCATGACGGCGGAACGGACGGACGGACGGACGGAC
>CAKNXH010039422.1:0-10661 GCA_932178445.1 Andricus quercusramuli | reverse complement strand
ATAATGTTTGCCGCAAAAGAGGATAGTTTTTAGGGGTTGGTTTTTGTTGCACAAATTTGAACAAATTAAGACGAAAATAATACACTCATATAAAGTTGATTTTGGATAATGTCGGGGCCAGCGAAACGTTTTGCTGGCCCCGCCAGTGTTGTTTTGAGTTATTTGGTACTTTCAGTGTTGCACAAATTCTAATTTTGGTTGAACAAATTTGAACAAATTCTGCACTAAATATTGGGCCCAGAAAAAGTGGAATTTGCGTGGGTGGTGGGGCCAGCGAAATAGTCCTCACCATTTTTTACTGATTTTGTAAATTTGTCACCTTTATCACCTTTTTTCAGTTGAGAAAGTAAAATTTTATTTACAATTTTAATTTACAGAACTGTGTGCGACCGAAAGCAGTATTTTGAACCAGACCGCTGGCGCAGAATTATTCGCCGTAAACGAGTAAACGTAAACGAGACGACAGAATTTGTTCCATTTCTCATATGAAATGGAATACCTCATCTGTATTAGTTTAAATAATAACACACTTGAAATAAAGTTTTCAACAACTTTTTTATATAAATTGACGTATTAGCTTTATGAATTAAATTACTCATAACTTATACGTCCACACATTTTTTGATGAAAATGGGAACATATCTGTCGTTTAATTTCCTTTGAAAAGAATATATTTTTTCGGCCACCGAACCACGCAGTCCTGACAGTACATGATTCAGTAGGATAATTTCGTATTTGATGACTGCAGTCTGGTCAGTTTTCAGTTGCAAATGTTTAATATTGAACTACTTCAAGTCGAAGCATTTACATTGTTAAAAATTTAACAATTTATAAATGGATATTAGAATTTTTTATACGATTCTAAATCGGATGCGCATAAAATAGAACAAATTCATGATGAAAACTTTAAAAAGGGAGTGCTAAAAAATTAAAATTTCACTGTGGTCTTTTTAGAAATAAAGAATTAAAAATTTGATTGCTTAAACAGTTGAGCACTTTGAAATTTGGTAGAGTTAAAAGATTAGTAATTTCAATTTAAACGAATGATGTTTGCAAATTGATCTGCAAAATCTTTCTTCAATTTGTACAATTTTGCACTGAAAGTATTTGTAGATAATTTTAATTCAACATTAAACTAACAATGATCAATTATTTAATATATAAAGAAAATATAAAAAATATAACTAAAATGACATTGCTCAAGATTTTATCATTCAATTCAATTAAAAGTAAAAATTCCATCTCTTATTGATTTAAAATAGCAATTTAGAAACTGAAAACAGCCTTCCAAAATAATTATTACAGAACTCTTATTATAAAACTCTCTCTTTCTTCAATTATATAATTAGATTAATTCTGTCAGAATACAATTCAGTTGTCACATTTCAGTGTACCGACTGTGACGCATACAAGGAAAAGGGATCTCCCCTATCAAATTTTTTTTTTCTTCAGTTACACTTATTAAGGGGATGTCCTGTTCTTGGCCTACACAAATACAATTTATCTTTAACACACTTAAGCGTACCTTCTAAATGCACCTACATTTCTCAAAGTTATCTCGAAACATTTGAATGATTTTGTAAGGCAAATGTGGCAAGAATTATTGTGTATGATTCAGATTGAAAGCAAACTCTCGTTAAAGATCCAAGACCTTCATCTTGAACTATTCAAAAAGACGTTTACTATTCACGAAGGGAAGATCGGCCTTCAAATAGTTGAGTGGCTGTTTTACAAGTATTCTTTCATTCATTTTTCATAAAGAAAAGGTATCTTTGTTCTGAATCATAATTATTACTCCGGTCAAAGTCATATAATCTTTTTCGAATTCGAATTTCAAATGAATATTAACAAAAAATATAAATTTGAAATGTGACGACAATTAATTCAATAGTTCAAATCTTGAACTAATAGTTTTCAGAAAGGTATTCGATTTTAAAAATGGAAAAAAATTCTTTTGCAAATAATATATAGAAATGAACATTTTTTTTTTAAGCTGTAAACTCATTGTAAAGTGTAATACATTTTATTTTTAAATTAGGCTTTATTATTTTCAGGAGAGAGCTTAAAAATGTGAAACCTTGATTTGCCCTTCTTGATAAAAATAACGAAAACAAGGGTATATTTGAGTTTTACTGGATGAGTGACATTTAGGTCGATATCAGTCTGAATACGTATCCGAAAGTGTGTTGCATTTGCCATGGGATTTATGTATGTAGAAGTAGAGAAAAGTTTCGTCTGAAAATACGTTCTGGCTTTTCCAACTGAAGAGAAATTATCTGCCTAAAAAAAAATAAAAATAAATGGTTGGGTTAGTTTTTTGTCCATAGTTAAAAATACACGGGATGCATTTCTGCATTAGTAACCCACTAAATCTTCCGCATATCAAGAAATAACTATATTATTCGTATTTATACTCGAAACATTCATCATTTAAAACTTTGATGTATAAAGCTTATCTGTAATACAAAGTTTAGTTCGTTCAAAACAATAAGTAGAAATAAATATAAAGTATATCTACAAGCAACTATAAACTTTTGTTTGAAAATTTTAACACTGCGAAATCATTCCTACAACAGACTAAAATTGCGTGTCTTACGTTTTCTAATATTATTATTTTGGATGATATGCGAAATTTTAAATTTAATCTTGAACAATGTTTTAATTACGAAAGAATTTTATTCTTGACTCAATAATGTAGTATAATTTAAAATGTGATTGTTTCGAATTTTAAAGCATTTAATAAGGTATTACTAAATAGATTAAGGGTGTCACGGCATACCCACGTAAGTGCCATTTTTTAAATACATTTTATTGGCTTAAAAATGCTCCATTGCTGTAGAAGGATATATCCAAATTCATAACGGAATTGGGTTTTTAAAACTCGTGATTTTCCATAACCATGTATGTGCCATGTGTGCACCTACGCGACATTAATTTGCATTCGTTTTCAATGTATTCAGGCTTCGCTTACGTGCTGCCGGCATTGTTTTCCATCTCGCAAGTGAAATTTGTAATGCAAAATTAATTTAGAAGACCAAGAAAATGTGCCTGGGCCTTCTAGAGACTATGGGCTACGAAATCCTGAAAAAAATGCCATGGATTTTCAGGGTTTTGAAAGCAGTCGATTTTTGACAATCTGTATCTCGATAAATAATAAATTTTTCAAAATTTTGTTTATTGAGATCTCTAGAGCTCCAATAAATCTCAAATAAATGTACTTTTTCATTTTTTTCCTACTTTGTGAGTTCAATTTTTGAGAAGATATAAAGATTTCAAATTTTCAGGCTAGTCGACTTTTACAAATATTTGAATTTTGAAACGAATACAAGATGACTAAAGAGTCTAGTTTTTGAATAGGTACTCATTTATGATAATTATTTTTTTTTCAACACTAAAATTTGAAATATATCTTTACCAAAAAGCTTTTTTAGTTCAAGGTTTTTCGAAAGTAAGAAAAATTTACAAATTAATTTAGATTTATAAGCGTTCCGATTTTTAATTTTATCCAATAGAAAAAAGTATTTAAATTCTATTTAAAAGCATTATTACTATTCATGCATTAAAAAACGAAGAAGTTTTTAATCGGTATCGTACAACTATTATTTTTAATTTAATCGTTAAATATGTTACAATTTTTTATTATAAAGGTACGAAACTCAAAGAACTAAACTTCAAGTTTAGAAAAGTTAGGCGAAATTGTAACAATTGCTTTCTCATAAAGGGAGATCTGTAATGAACTTAATGTTCAAATAAATTTTTCCACATATTTCAATATAATTCGATCCCAGGAACTCGAAAATGCAATTCAAAAAAATATCAGTGCTGCTGTATATATGTGTAACTTTTTTCAGTTTACCGTATCTTAATAAGTAAAAGAGCTATGAGCATTAAATTTAGAATAATTACAGCTCAAATTTATGAGCAGGTCTAATAACGTTTTGAGCTGGATCGGTCAATTATACGTGGATTTACCTTTGTTAGTAAATCCTATCTGGTATAAGGTGAAGGTTATACCTACCCGGCAAGAAGTGAAGAATTCAAAAAAAGTAATACTTTCATATTTAAACGAAAGAGTGAGCATTATTTAATTTGTTTAAATGTGCTAATTTTCCATCGAGAGAAATGCCCAACGAAAGAATAGGTTTATCTCCTAAACCAATTCTTTTCTATTTCCTTAACGAATGCCACTTGTGTTGTGTTCCATACAGGCGAACATATTTTCCATTTTTTAAATTCCTCTTAATGCGAGCAGTAGACACACCTCTCACGGTTATTCTTAATTCCATACTTACATGCTGTATTTTCGATTAATTTAATTCTTTCTAATCCATCCACAAAATGCGTGCACTTACATGATTTCTATTCCTCCGTGTGCAACATAAGTTTGGAAATTTCGATTTTTTTGTCATGGTTATTTTTAATTCCATACTTACATGCCTTATTTTCAATTATTTTAATTCCTTCTAATTGTAGGTTGGCTACTAAACATCTCCTCTCCTCTCCTAAGCCCTAAACACGATTTCAGATGTTTAGCAGTCAAGTTGCAAAAATTTAACTTAAACCAACAATCCAAAGTCAAAACAAAAAAATGCTAAGCAGAAAATTTCAAAAATTTGATTTCGACTATGCTGGATAGATCGTTTTTTTTTTGGCTCCGTATACTTTTTTTTGTGGCTGTGTAATCCATGCAAATTCGCGCAGCAGTAGTGCGTACTGCTTCCAGATGAGTAGATAATTTCAAGTTATTTTATTTTGTTTCTCCTTCAGACTTACTACTTTTTATAGAAATTTTTTTTTAATAATTTATATCTTCGAATTGATCTTGTTCGGACTGATATGTAACTTATGTATTATTTATAGAATGTTATTCATGATATCATTTGAACATGATCACCTTTTATATTTTTAAAGTTAATAAAAACTCTATGACTGATATAGCGTAAGCACGTACATTAAAAAAGAATGTTAATATAATTTAAATGTGTTCCAAGACAGATTTCATATGAAATCGGTCGAAAAATGATTTTGTTAATTATATTATTAAAAAAAATGTTCACATAATTTACCCAAATTCTTTTTTTTTTCACCCGCCATTTATAAATGTAATACAATATTCATTTATTGAAAAAAATTAATTTATCTCAATTCACAGTTGCGCCTAAATAGTGACATTATTTTATTCGTTTTTATTCTTTCTTTTACATTTCTCCACTTTTTAATTCCTCCCAATACGCTTCCATTAAATTTTTCTAAGTCGATTAAAAGGATTAGCTTTTGCGTCTTCAAAGTGACATTATTCTCTTCCTTTCTATTCTTTCTTTTGCATTCCTCCAGTTTTTAATTCCTCCCAATACACTTCCATTACATTTTTCTGAGTCGATTAAAAGGATTAGCTTTTGCGTCTTCAAAGTGACATTATTCTCTTCCTTTTTATTCTTTCTTTTGCATTCCTCCACTTTTTAATTCCTCCCAATACACTCCCATTAAATTTTTCTAATTCGATTAAAAGGAATAGGTTTTGCTTTTTTTTCTACTCGTTGGTGGAACTTTCGATGGAGGAAAATTCACGTATTAATGGCAATTCAGATTCTGAATTTTTTTTAATTCCTCTCTTCTTATCGGGTATCACGAGACAAATTTTGAGGGGGTCTTGAGATTTGCAATAATTTTTGAACGATAGTGGAATATATTTTTAAAATGTTTATATCAATGAATGGGCTGATCTTTTCTGAATGCGAAACGCCTATTAAAAGTTTAATTTAATCTAAGCAAAGTTATTATATTTATGAAAAAACGGAACGACCTATATGCACCTATTGCGAAACAACTTTTGGACTCTTTTAACGGTGTTTCATAATGTAAGTCCCTATTATGAACAGCAGAAAAATGTGTTTTTTACATTAATATGGCTCATTTTAGATTATTTTCTACATTAAATCGAAATAAATAGTACAAGGAACATTTATTTTAATCTTTAATAGAAATTAATAATAAATTGAATAAAAGTTTCGATTAAAATTGACCAGCCTAACCTATAATGGGTCGTTTTCTTGAACGAAGTGGGTTAAATTTTATTTTTGCTCAAAAATGTTGATTACAGGCAATGCATTTTTATTTAGGTGAATGAAAAAAAAAACTATGAAGGAAGAAGTCAAAACTTTAGAAACTCGGTGGAAGTGAAGTGTAAATAAAATATTAGACTAACTACCCTTTTCGTGTTTCTTTTATTTTATTGTACTCAATAATAACTTTATGTGTTTTGTTGAATATTTGTACTTTTTGGTAGAAAGTTAATCTTTGTGGTTGGAAATTCATATTTTTCACCGAAAATTCAACATCTTATTTTAAATTCGTTTTCTCTGTTGACTGAAAAGTATTTTTTATTTGGAATCTCAACTATTCCCAGATAGCAAAATGTCCGCATAGTGTCCGCATGGTGCGGGCGCGACGTGCGGATTAATCCGCTCATCATGAGGGCAAAGTTTGAGACATATGTGTCAACAATTGCGTCGCATATGCGCCGCACGGCGTGGGGCACGCTTGCGTCGGCATATTGCTCTCATGCAGTTACGCAGTGATTAGGGTTTAAACAAATATTACAAGTTTATAACAGTGCCAAAAACAATGTGTTACGTCACTTTTTGAGAAAGGTTCCTGATTAAAAAATTATTTTTCACATTGTTAAGAAAAACATATGTCATTTAATTTAAATGCGATTCACAACATTATGGTTTTATTCTTTAAACATATGAATAAATTATTATTTTTCATCTGATTATTATTATAACATATAACCTTCCTTAAAGGAGATACATTTAAAATATAATCGTAAAATTTTAATGATTCATAAATTGGTTATATGAAATATTAAATAATTTCTATAGCGATCAATAATTAATTTATTGCATTTTTTTCGAGATTACTATTTGGCATACTTATTAAATTTGGCAATTTCAATCAGGAACAAGAAAAATATTTTTTGAGGTTATAACCTCAAAAAATATTTTTCTTGTAGCTTCTACATTTAATGATCTCTCACTGAAGACAGTTCAAGTACATAAAACAATATAACACACAAGTTTAATATAATTTTGTACCTAGGTTTCACTTTTTTATTGCTAGAATGCAAATATGAAGATACAAATATTGTAAACATCGAAAGCACGGAAATACTCACTCCACGTGCTCGATCCATTATTGTAAGTGAGATTTTCTTAACATATTGAAACAAATTTTTCTATCATTGTTTAGTGATTACTCATTTTCATGAACAAAAATATGTTACGAAACATTATAAATAATGTGAAAGTATTATTTTACTTTGAGATAACCATAACAGATGTCTCAAATAAATTTTACAGAATTTTGTTTAATGCGCACGTCACTCTGACACTTCGACGGAATGAAGGTCGCATACCGTGTTCCACACATCGTGCAGACCGAGTGCGGGCACAATGCGGATTTACGTACGATCTGCAGATCGTACAAGCATTCTGTCGCTATACCTGCAGACACATTACACTCGCACGTCATGCGGCTAACGTGCGCCCGCACGCACTGCTATCTGGGTTCTTGAAAATTTGTGTTTTTTGGTTAAATTCAACTGTTTTTCATTAAAAATTACAATCTTTTTTGGTTCAAATTTGAATTATATTACATTTTCCGTAGAGAAGTCAGCTTTTTTAGTTGAAAATTCAATTTCTTGGTTAAAAGTGTAACTCTTTTGTTAAAAATTAATTTTTTTCGTTGAAGTTTCATCATTTTAATTTAAAATTCATCTCTGATTGAAAATTTAACTACCCTGTGGAAAATCAATTTTTCTAACTGAAAATTTAACTTTTCCAGTTCAAAATTTAACTATTTTGTTGAAAAATGTGTTGTTGTTAGAAATTAGTTTTTTAAACAGATAATTCGACTGTTCTATTTTAGGTTAAAATGTACCTCTTTTTATTAAAAATTAAACTATTCGGTGGGAAATTTTTGTACCTTTTTGGTATAAAATTCAATTATTCCAGTTGAAAATTTATCACATTGCTTAAAAATGGATTGTTTGGTTGAAAATCAATTTTTTAAATTAATTTGTTTGACTTACCATTCAACTACTCCACTTTTTGTTGATAATTCATCTATTTTTTTGTAAAGTTCAACTGTTGGTTAAAAATTAATCATTTTTAGTTGCAAATTCAACAAATTGGTTGCAAATTCATAAATTGTGTTGAAAATTCTAATATTTTGTTCTAGAAAATTAATCTGCATGGTTGAATATTCATCTTTTTTGTTGAAAACTCAACCATTCCCATTGAAGATACATCATTTTTAGTTGAACATTCATCTTTTTAGTTAAAAATTTAATTATTCCAGTTTAACATTCATCATTTTATTTGAAAATTTATCACTTTCGTTAAAAATTCAACTATTTTTGTTGAAAATCAGTTTGTTTGTTGAAAATCAATTTGTTTCACTTAAAGTTGAACTGTTATATAATATTGACATAACATAAGCTATATTAATATAATAAAACACATTTTATTGCAAACTGGCCATAAATAGGACCAAGCGTTGAAAACGTGTCCTTCGATATGAAACACCCATGTATCTTCATTCCATAAATAAGGACCATGTTAAAAAAGGTGTACGTATTATGAAATAACTAATTAATACATAAAGTTGTATCCAAATAAAGAAAAAGTGCAGTAGTCTCAAATCTATAAACCTTAAGCTGTCATTTAATCGATTACTCATGTGAAATAATCGGAATTTGTGAATACACGAAATAAAACAAATTATAGGTATCAAGCCTTCTGACTCTGATAAATGGCAGTCAATTTTCCGGAGTGTGGAGGTTAGATAATACTTCATACTTATTAATATAATAATTTATACTCAAAAATATACTCTTAAATTATTTATAAATCGAATTATTCATCAAACTGTTTTATAATTGGAGCATGTTTCATAATAGGTACCTCTACCTTATTTGTTCGCGTCTTCGAGAAGCGTCGATTGACCTATTGAAAAATCTTTCATGTCCGTCAAATGCCATTTTTGGAATTAAAAAGAATATATTTACCTTGTTCATATAAGATAAACTTTATTGATATTAAGAATATAAAAGTACTGTATCTCATGTATTTGATCGAGGCTTCTAGACGCATCGATTGAGCTATTGACAAATCTTGCATGACCCCCCATGATCTCTTAATAATGTTTTTAATTATTAAAAAAATTGTTTGGTTCGTTTATTCGAGGAAAATTCTTTCGATATTATAGAAATAGAACAGTACTGTATATTATGTGTTTGTTCTCGTCTTCGATACGCATCGATTGACCTATTAATGAACCCCCATTTACTGACGGAGTCCTAACTTTCTACAAAAGTTAAAGAAACTTTAAATTTGTGGAACAAAATAACACTTTATACGAGTTTCAAATAAGTCAGATAAGATGATGACCATAAACGAATATTGAAACTGTCATTTTGTTTAATTTTTCCTAGTGTAAAGCCTAACTCTACGAGGATGCAAATTCAATTAATACCCATGAGGAAGCAAAGTGCTTATAAAATTAGGACAAAAAAATACATACATTCATAATGAATATACCCATATTACTTCTCAGCGGTATCTTAATTTGAAGCGATAATAATATAAAATTTACTTGATAACATATGCTTTTCCTAAATTCTTATTTATTTTCAAGACTGTTCGAAAGTAAATTTACAACTACCCCAAAAATATATTTTAACTTGAAAATGTTCACCAAAACCAACGGACTTTTCGCTAACTCCCATAGCTCCAAGGCATACAAATAAAACTTTAATCAACTTCCGCAGTAGAGAAAGTAATTTGGCGCCAGACAATATTTGACAGTGCGCTCAGGGTGTTAACACACGTTCTGTTAGAAAACAAAATTGCTTGCGCAAAGCCGAGTGAGTCTCCCTGAAAAGTCAGGAAGCATCTTACCGTGTCACTGTGGCTTTCCCCCGTCTATTCAAATCATCCGTTCAATAAGGTCCGTCTTGACCTGAAAATGTGTTTCAATACACAGGGGTTGTATTCAAACCTACAGGGAATAAAAATTCTTCTCTGTGATTGCAACGTTTTAGCCAGCAGATCGAAGCTTATATCAAAGTGCTTTCGAGTACTCTCTCTCAAAAGTGACAAAGCTGACAAAACGATTGCGACAAATTAACTCCGTCGAACGCAATAAATTTTAAATCCTTAAGATTTTCCTTCAATTTAAAGTATTGATTCACAATCTTACTTCCTATACTGCTTCTACCCTTAATTATAAGTCATTAGTGCAGTAGAAGAAGAAGGAAAGTTGAACTCAAATTAATTAGCAAACTTTCCAAGATAATAATTGGAGAAACCACTTCTCTATGAGAGTAAAAATCTATTATTGTAGATCAAGTTTAGTTTTTTTCATTGTTGCAAGTCGGAGTACTTCTTCGAGACTTGAAAAAATTCTGGACAACAACTCTTACAACAATTACTCGGGAAGTCACACCCAGCGTTTTAATTCTTTACGATACAGTAGACAAAAAATATTCTGAAAATTGAGTCCTAATTTGAAGATCTCTAAATTACAGACGTTGGAGAACATTTATGTGATTTAGTTCCAGCCTGGAAGATCCTGAACTTTTGTTTCTATATATGCAT
>CAKNXH010039418.1:0-14217 GCA_932178445.1 Andricus quercusramuli | reverse complement strand
GACACTCAGTGCTAAAGGCCTTTCACTTTGATTTTCGAAAGAAAATTAAAGTGGAGGGCCGCACAGATGAGTGTCGGTGTTACGTGGTTCTCAACTATGGCCGGTGGCCGATAACAAGATTAAATATTTGCATAAAAGTATCAATTTTATTAGACTTTGTATCGAACACCTTTTGTTCATAGTGCTGGAGAAAGTATCTAGTATTAAAATCACCCGCTATTATTAAATTAGAACCATAAAGCTCAAACAAATTTGTAAGGTGGTGAAGAATTGAACAAAAAAATTCAATTTTTATGAACGAAGGAATATATAGTACCACTACATAGATTATTATATTCTTATAGATTATTTTTGCGCCAACTGCATTAGCAGCAGAAATATCAGAAAGGAGGGAGTTTCAATTCATTTGATGTGATGTTAGATCAGTATTAATAGCAATAAGAACACCACCTCCAATTGACCCTAGCCTATCATTTCTATAACAGTCATAGTAGCTGTTATCAAATAACTCGTTTGATTGTATGTTATCCTTAAGCCAGGTTTTCGAGACCATGGTGGGAATACCATTCCTTCGGCCTATCCAAACGTTTTCCTCTTCAGCTTTGGAGGGTCCTTTCTCAGTTGTGAGAATGAGTTGAGCAATTTTCTTGGTACATCCTCGGTTGGGAAAATTACTTTTACAGGTCTCGGTGTGACTTGATTCTGGGAAAAATACCAACCCTTTTAATATAAGCACCAGCTATATTCATCTTATTAGCAATATTTACGCAGATGTTGGTTATCAGTTCGTACTCACTTCTTTCCTCTGAACTTGAAGCTGCGTTTTCGACTGAATTAGCATTTCATTCAACACCAGAAATCATGATATATTTCCTGCGCTTATTTGGCTCTGCCAATTCTATTACACAACTCGAAACATTAACTGAAGTAGGAGTGACATTTTCGTCAACATATTTTTGAATAGACTGCATTTTTTCTGTAGTTTCCTTCATCGTAATTTCCAGATCAGTGACTCTCAGATCTACTTTACTTACCTGAGAGGTAACAGAATCAATTTTCTTCATAAGTTCATCAATAGTTCCTTTTACCAGATTAAAATTTTCCTTCATCAATTGCCTATGATGCTCTAAAGATTTCTGTATAAATTCCATCAAATCTTGGTTAGGGTTTTTAGTTCGTTTGGCATTAGTGATATTCTCATCATCGCTCTGCGAATTCTTTTGTGACGAGAATAATTCTCTATCCACATCAGCCGGAAAGTCAGGTCTGGACCCACAAAACCTGGCAATTCTGCCATCTAATCAAATTTTGCATCAAACTGTCAAGTTCGATTTTTAAAAGAAGTTTAATTTTATTTTTTTTACTTAACAAAAAAAATTCGACAAACAAAATTTTTGACTTTTGAAATGTCTTGTTTTTTTGAACAAATACTTGGATTCTTCTAAGAATACCTAGACAACATGGAGCAACTATCCAAGAAATGGATTCAATATCAACGTTAAGGTTCACAAATTAATTGCATTTTTTTATAAATAAATTGAAAAAAAACCTGCCCGCCGCGCGGGCACATTCTTCGCTCGCAAGATTGAGCGCGTCTAGGTCGCGCACCTGTTGGATTTCTTTTTCTTTTCGTACCTTGCGTCGTTTTTCCAAGAGTTAAATATTTCTTTACTTTTGATGGTTTCTTTTTCTCACGAGTCAAATAATAACTACCTATCCTATCAAAAAATGATTGAAAACAAATTTGTAGCTCTTCTTTCGGTGAACAAGTTTTGTCGATTTATTTTTTTCTTAGCTTTTTTGGTTTGTCCAAAAATTTAATTTCTCTAAATTTTCAATATAATTTCTTATGAATGAAATGAAAACTACGAGGCCTATCAAAAAGTGATTGATGAGAAATTTGCGTTTTTTTTGGGTGCATATTTTTTTCTCCTGACATTTTCCGTTTCTTGCATAGTCTGACTAAAACATGAAATTTTCAATTATTTTTTGTGCAATCAGAAGGTGAGTTTTCCATTTTTCAAGAACTTGTGTTGATAATCTTGTAGCGCTTTCAAAAATAAAGATGTTCCTTTTTCTGGACTTTTTTTCATATCGTGTGTTGTTCGGCTTAAAATTGTCATTTTCCTTAGATTTTTTGAATTTCGAAAATGCTGTAACTGTGATCATTTTTTATAGGGAAAAGTCGTATGAAAAATTGTTTGACTTTTCAAGTTCAATGAATAGCCGCACATAGAATTTTTGAATTGAAAAAACAATGGTCACCAAATTTTTCAAAATGCTCTCACTTTTTGAATTTTCCTCAAAAATAACTGGCTAACGAAACTGACCTTTGAACATTTTTTAGCATATAAACGTTGCTCTTTCAAGGTGATTAACTGGTAATAAGAAATTTTGAAACAGTTTTCACACACGACAAAATGGATCCACTATATAACACAAGAAAAACGCAATCTTCAGTTTACAATGTCTTGAATTCGTACCAAGTAATCATTGTTAAGGAATTGGCTGTCAATTCTGTGAAAAAATGGAGTTTGTTTATAATTACATAACATGACAAAAATTGGTTTCAGCAATTGTTGCTAGTAATGGAAATTATTTATTGCCATGGACATTTTTTTAATGTTTTAGAAGTTTGTTACTTGTAGTTGATTTCGTCGACAGAACCAAGTTTGTACTTTTAAATGGTTCAAAATTAGTGTGAATCATATGACGAATCGCTGCCAATTCTTTAAAAACCATTTCCATTTACTTATTTGTTTATCAAAAATTCAATAAATTTTTGAAGATTGGCGTTAGTATTGAAAATCTTCTGTACGCACTCTATCTTGAATTAGTCTAGCATGCAAATTAAATTGAAGTAGGGTAATTAAGGGCAGAAAATGGAGATCAGGTTTGAATTCGGTACGAAAAACTACTATTACTACTCTAGCAGGTCTCATTTCATATACATATAAGGCACATTTTGTTGACCAGTGTTTTACATTGGTATATTAATTATTTTCAGATTTTACATATTAGTACTAAGATCGATATAATACGACTTGACATAAACCAGTTTCTGGAAGAAAAACTAAAAGTCCAGGATGAAATATCATCATTACATACAAAAAAATCAGTACAATCATTAATTGCCAAACATGTGAACATGATAAGCTTTGCAGGAAAGATGAACCAAGTTTATTCTGATGGATTATTTTTTCATTTCTTATATTGTATGATAGAAATCTGTTTGGCGACATATACAATTCTGACAGTAAATTATTATTTATTATTATTATTATAACACTAATTCAAATTTCATCTGGCGTAACCTAACTTTTTCCATTGATCATAAACTTTTGAATTTCACTTTAGCGAAAATTTATTTTTTTATCATTTGATATTATTATTTTATTTTCTAGGTTATCTATCGATAAAAATAGAATTCGTATTTTCATCTCGAAATAGAATTCAAGTTTTTTGTTAGCTTTCCGGTATACTTTGTGTAGGCCATTCATGGGAAATTTTATTATTTGATTATTAATATACAATTTTTTCTCATCTTGCGTTGCTTGGCTCAATCCTTTTCATAGCCAATCGACACGATCAAACGTAATCTGAAATGAATCGAAAACGCCATTTTCATTTAGCGCATCAGGATGTGCTTCAAAAGCATAAAAATTTGCAAAATCTACTACGGTTGTGGACAACTATACATCGCCTTATCACCAAACTCTTGATTTATTTAAATGTGATCAATTAAAACAACATAAAATCATAATTAACAAATTGAGAAAATCAGTTTTCATTTCAGCTGTCTGTGTAGCAAACAATCTTGACAACGTAAAATGACTAATACTGTGTTTTAAAATGAAATTAACCTCGTTATTATTAAAAAAACATTAAATAAAAACAGCTAAATATGCACATTTAGAAGGCATTAAAAATGTTCTCTTTCGAGGTCAATTTTGCATATCCGAAAGTATTCAGAAAAATGTTGTCGCTACTATGTACAAAAAGATATTCAGTTTAAGAGATCATTTCTACTACTATAGGGATACAAAACTCGAGGACAAAAACGGTATCGAAAAGTATTCAATATTTACCTCGTCGCCACTGAATAAGAAATTTTTCGAATACTTTCCAATGCAAGCCGTCTTACCGTGAAGCTCCGTTTGATGCAGCGAGTTACACAATCGTCGGCAATCGGCTATTTTGCGCACTTGCATCACAAATGACTATTTTCTACGAAAACTTCTGGACGAAATCCAAAAGGCTTTCTCCCTATTTTAACCTTACACAACTTTTTCGGCTATGAGGGTTCAGAATGATTAGAATGTACTTTATGTTAGAATATATTCCATTTTAGTAAGGACCAAGCAGAGTTGTAAAGAATCGTTCGAGTAATAAAATCATTGATCACAAGATGAGCAATCAGTTCATATTTTTCTCGACTTTATGAATAATCTTTTTGGAAATTGTTCAGTTTTGGATAGGACTGTATTTAATGAACATCTGTAATGATCATGGCTATGTTTCTAAAACTATTTTTTTTATAGGTACTGGAAAATAACGGTGAATCGATTTTCAGACACGGTGTAACCCTTTTTGTTGATATTTCTGTAATTGGAGGATTTTGCACTTCTGGCGAATACCTGCGATCTAAGGTTAGAAATTTAGTGAAGAAATATAAAATTTAGTTTCTAATTCGCTACTGTCCCAAATATTGGTAAGAAATTGTTTAAAAATTAGTACCAAATCAAATACAAGAAATGACTAACATAGAGGAATGTTATAGAGTTTGACAATAGCGGATGCTGCTTATTTTCTCCCTTGGTATGCATTAAAGCCGAATGTTAGCAAAAGTGTAATGATGTTGATTCGAAGAGCACAAATTCCAGTATCAATAACAGCTGGAAAATTCGTAATTTTGTCGAACTCCAGTTTTATTCAAGTAAAGTATAAGAAGGGTCTTCAGACAAACGAGCGTAAGTGCCAAATTTAGGAAATTCGTTTTAGTGACTGAAAATTCTTCTCTGTCCTAACTCATATTCTCGCAGAAGATTACGGTGCAGTTCGATTTAGAAGTGGATTCAAATCTATGCCTGGTATCAAAATAGAAGTACTTTCTTCTTTTTGCTCGTTCTTTTTCAGGATTAAACAAAGTGGACAAATAACTTCTTTTTACCTGTTTTTCAAATCAAAAAGTAAAACAGTTATGCAGCTTTTTCTGCATCAGGTGTGCGTTTTGGCACTTACGCCCGTTTGCCCGACGATCTTTTATAAAATTTTTACTCATTTCACCATCATTAATTCATATAAGAAACATATATTTCCCCATTAAATTTGATTTGTTTATTTCAATTTCCCAAAAATCACTGATTCATTAATTTCAATGTGAAATTATAGATTTGTCTTCATTATATATCATGATATTATCATATTGATAGAAGGTTCAATAGAACGCTTATTTTTCTTTCTCTATTCACCAGCTCCTAAAGGCAGCATTTTCCTACCTATCAGTACTTCGAACAATACGGCAGTGAATGAGATATAATACTTGTAATAATTCAGTAGTATATGTACATATATGTGCAATAAAGAAAAATATTTAGTTGTAATTCTGCTATCAAGGAATGCTTGTTCTATTATTAGCTCACAGATTTTGTAGTGCGTATTATTATTATAATTACTGATTTCTGAGAATAAGAGAATAAAAATAAAGAGGCTTCAGCTAGCTATTCTGAGAATTCACATTTTTTATTCCTTGCATGTCTTTACCATGAATATTGAAATTTTTTTAAAAATAACATGTTTGCGACCTCAGAATACTTAGAATAAACCTATATTAACTAAATTCATCATATATGAATCGTCTAGTTGCAAAACGGGCCAACTCCTTGATTTTGGTAAATGCGTATTTTCAGTTTTTTGATTCCTGAGTGACATTTTTAATCAACTGGAAACAAGAAGCTATGGAAAAACTACTTACATCCCTGTTTTATATGCGTTCGAAAATCACGATTTGCTGCAAAACCGGTCAAATCTCCATGCTGAAAATGGCCGCTCGTTTCGTGTAGAGTTCACCTACATACTTGAGGATAGAGAAGTTTGTCGAAGAAGTTCCTTTCAATCAAGCAAGAAATAGGAAAAGTGTTTTGAAACATTATGCCCTAATGTCTTTAACAACCAAAGAGTTTTTGTTCCCATCTTATTCAGGCTCAGTGTGACAGAAAATCAGCTTTCCCCAGCAATTTTGTTTTTTGGAGATGGCCGGTCTTGCAACTAGACGATCCATATGCAATGAACCCCGGAAATAGTATCGGTTTTGGGGCTGATCTTGGATCTGACTTCCCAGAAATAGGCTGTCTTCGAACGTGAACAAACAGAGGCGTATGAACCGTCTCCGGTGGATTTCACTGTGTAGTAATAAATGTGTTGAAAATTGTTATTCTAATACGGAGACAAGGTTAAGATGAACATTCAAGAGAAATAAGAAAGAAGATTTCCTGTTACGCTTTAAAATAATTTTTTCTCCTGCTCACGTACTTAAAACGGTTGAGGGCCATTGAGCATTTTCTTCGAAAAGAGAGCAATCTCTTTAATAATCGGTTGACATACTCTGTCGTTCGCTTGATTAAACTATTCGAAGACAGCAGAAGCCCAAAGAACATCACTTTTTTCATCAAAACATCTCACGTCAACATATCAAGTGGGAAGCACGCACTTTTGGGTAGCGCATTTTACAGTGTACCGTACGAAATCAGAGAAAAGAAGAAGATGCGGCTGAGGAGTCCAACAGTCCCTTATAGCTAGGCTCATCAAACTCACGTGAAATTGGCCATCGTCGCCGAGAAGTTTTCAATAACCAAAGTCCATGACGACCAGGCCAAGGCGATCAAAGTAGCATTAGAGAAGAAAATTGATGGGATGCAACATGGAGAAATCATCTTACCGTTATATGTTCGGACAAAGTGTCCCGAACTTGGCTCATTGAAGCTGTTTTCGGATTACTATATTGGGTAGGAGCTAAGATCAAAGTGATCGATAGCAAATACCTCCCTTGCTATTAAAGCTGCTGGTTCGGATTTCTAGTGTATCCGTGGAACCAGCGGTAGTACTTGAAAGGATAGCAATCTAAAACCGAACTATTACAATGGAAGGATGGAAGGTTATTAATGTCAAGGCGAGTAGTCAAGCTACCCAACTTGTAATAACTGCAGAGCCAGGAGCGGTCGAGAATCTCAAGAAGATAGACTGCAGGCCTCAGTATGGGTTAGACAGGATAAATATGAAGATCCTTTCAAGAAGCAAAGTAACACCTGCGAACAGAGCACTATATTTTTATTCGGGAAAGGTGGAGGAGACAATTATGGTGCGTTGCTCAGCATACCTACCATTTGACTCCCAGGACCTACCATCATTCTACTTGGTATAGTAAGGAAACCAACCACAGAGGTGGATTTTTATTAGAGTACCTCTATGATACTGTTTTAAATTATTGAATTTGGGTGACACACCTACCATTAGACCTGAGGTTTGAAGGTATAAGAACCCTAAAGCAACTTACTGGGATACTTATAAAGAGGATCGCAACAGTTTTCTGGATGCCATACCAGGCAGAATCAAGTCTATCGAACAACTAGAATGAGAAAAGCGTATGAGGACAATTGTGCTCTACGTATTAAGAAAGCAGGCAGGGATGCACCCGTGTGGAATCCTGGACTGGAGGACTTGAAGAAGGACACTTGATGCCTTATTAACAGGGCTAAAAAGAATGGAGAGTTGGACTTGTGAAGGGCAGCCGAATTATACTTGTGAATTCAGCGAATCAAAAATATACCTGACACTGCTAGACTTTAGAGAACTTTGTGGGGTAACTCGTCATGTCAACTCAGGGCACTGGTTTAGCGTTCGGTTGAAATGGCTTAGACGACTAATGAAATGCTCGAGCACCTAATGGGGGTGCACTTCCCGGGCTCAGGATTGGATTACTCAAATGAGGGGGCGACGAATAAGTCATATCTCTAAGGAGAACCAACCTTTAAAGCCAGAATGGAAGGTTAAAAAGTACATATTCGTGTTTTGACTCATTCGGTAATAAGATTGTTATTTAAACAAATAAAACCATTCAGAGCTGCAGGGGGTGATAAAATATGCCCTGCATTAATTCAAGGAAGATTTCAGTCCTTGATGCGTTCATTATGCACCATCTTTCGGGCATGTTCAGCAATGAGATAAACCCCGGTAGCATGGATAGCACAGGCAATCTTTATTCCAAAGGCGGACAAGGATACCTACTATGAGGCAAAACCACGAAGAGCGGTCAGCATGACCTTGTTCAAGCTGAAAACACTAGTAGAATTAGCAGAGCTTCACTTGAAAGAGGAAATCCCAATAGAAGAGCCTCTTTATAGTAATCAGTTTGCCTCTCAAAAAAAGCAGATTTACCGAAGACGCTCTATATGCGTTTCCTTCACGCATTAATAATACAATGTGAAAAGGTGAAGTAGCAATTGCAGCGTTTGTAAACATAGAGGTGGCTTTTAGTAATACCCCAGTTGAATCCATATACGGTTCTGCTGAAATACATGCATGCACTTCAGATTGAAGAGCAGAACGGCACATGTTTCATGTTTTGAACGAATTGAGATTTTACAATCAAGGCTATGTAGACGTCCTTGCGACCATGCTAACGGGGAACCATGAGGACACCTTAGTGGAGCTTATGCAATCAGCGCTCAACATATTAGAATAAAGGTGCAGGGACCGTGCTCTGTCCATTAACCCGAGCAAGATGGAACTCATGCGTTTTACCAGAGGAAAGAAGCTTCCTGACCTTAGAAATAGTAAGTAATATTCCTGAGTAATATTTAACTGAAATAATCAGTACTTGATGATATGAGTAAGCGTATGATTCGCAAGGGTAATATTCTCGCTGTTCAAACTGATATCATTTTCAGGAAATTATCCTTCATGAGACCCTTTAAGGTCATCTTCCATAAGAGGGAAGAATGGCATGATAGAGGGATAAGGGAAGAATTATTCGCACCAGGAGGTCTCGTTTGGTACACAGACGGCTCTGAAGACTCCTTGGGAACAGGGGCGTGAATCTATGGGAAGAGCTGAGGGCTCAGATAACAACAGCACTGGGCACATGTCCTACTTCCATACTGCTTATACAGGACAACACATTTACATTTGTTCTGACAGCCAAGCAGCACTTAAAGCTCTTACATCTGAAAAGTTTACTTTAAAACTAGTCTGGAGTTGCCTTCAAGATATTCTTAAGGTTACCGGTAAAAATTGGATCAGTCTGATCTCGGTTCGTGGCCATCAAGACATTAAAGGTAATGAGAAAGCAGATGCACTGGCTGAGATAGGAGCTTCACAGCCACTGATTGGCCCGGAACCCTACTGCGCACGGAATCTCGTACATATCGGCATATTGATAAATGGCTCTCGAAGGAGCATGAGAGATATTGGATGGCAACCAAAGAATGGTGCATTCTAAGGATTTTATATCTGGTACGTCTACGAAGAGGGCTGATGAATTCTTGAATACGGAAAGAATGAAAATTAATGTCGTAGTAGGCATGCTTACTGGACACACACATTGTCTCATTATTTTCCTTCTAAAGGATTTTCATATCTATCTGTTTGTATGTACTAGTTATCACCTGTTTTAACATATCTATCCTAATTGAATAATAAATCTAAATTAATATATAACATATGACTCATGCCTTCTTTGTTTTCTACTTGTGAATCTCATTTGTTCTCATTAGGATAGCCTTTTCAAATCCAATTAAACTTTAGTACACCAAGTAAACGAAAATCTAGTGTCTTCGAAGTAAATAAATAAATGAAAGAAAAAGTACGTCATGATAAAGAAAATCCGTTACAGCAACTAATCAAGGGATAAGGAGCGAATTAATAAAATAAAATATTCGAATACCAGCGATTTAATGAGACATTTGAAAAGTCATCAAAATGAAGCGCACGGGGTATTCACGGACCACTATCGTCATCATCAAAAGCTGAAAAATGGAAGCTTTATTGCCCCATTTTTTCATAATCAATTTCTTATCTTACAATAAAAATTACAGATGCGTCACATATAATTGCTTAAAGCAATTTATCAAATCTGTTTCACTAATTATTCCTTTCATGAACAGATAAATCTTAAAGCTCATCTTAAAGATAAAATTCCAGTCAAGCTTTTATTGTTTCTAACAAAAATTGTACAAGACCGAATCCATTTACAATCAGGCAGGTTCTACACATCAAGTTGTGGAATCTCTGGGCGATGAAATATGTTTTTAGAGAAAATTAGACGACATTCATTTTTGGATTTGAGAAAAATAAATTTTTCACCAAGGTACGTGTATTTGAATTTTGACGTCTATTTAGTAAAAGTACACCTTTTGCCTTTGAACTTTCATAGTTTTAGACTACAACAGTATCTTGTTCAGAATTCGTCACCGAATGATACTAGATGAACGCGAATATAATTAAACCTTTGTGGAATCCAGAATATCGGTATATAGTTATCATGGTAACTATTTCTGTTAATTTATTTTCTTTAAATTAATTTATAAAGTCGGTAAAGTTAGAAATAGAAGAAAAATTGACAAACTGACTTTTGCAGAAAAATAATTTCTTAGGGAGCAATCAAAATTTGTGTCTTGATATATGCCACATCTTATTGAACTCAAATTTTCGCTGATAAATATGAGATTGAAGCGGAGAAAGTTTTTTCAATTCACAACAATGACTTTTGTTTGATAAAATTATTTGATGATGGAAATGAAATGATAATATTTCTTGATTTCAAACAATTCAAATTTTATGACATTTTTTTCTCGAAATTTGTTTCAGCCATTTCTTTTGTTGAATCTTATAATCCATTCTTCATGGGTCAACTTGAGCTCCAATTTTTCCTGTATTCCAGAGATGATCATGTCGATCTGTAATGCGGAAGCTTCGAACTGGATGCGCCGAGATTACTAGAACACTTACTTCAGATTCTTTCGCACACCTGGAATACAGCGAGCCATACCAAATTCATCTATGATACACTAAAAGAGAATATTGCTATATAGTCAAAGAACCCAAATTGAGCCTTAAATTAAAAATGTGGCTTCTGTGATGATAATTAATTAATGTATACGTACGTGTATATTATTTATTGATATTCTATCAATATTTTAAACGAACAATTTTAGTTGCAGAAATGATATAATATGTTATTACATATTGAGCGAAGAAAACATGATAAGTACATTTGAAGTGATTCCTCAACAATTAGACAAATGCTGTATTTTAACCACACCGAGGATAGAAGAAAAATTCAAAAAGGATCATATAGAGGTAACCATCTATCTGATTATCCAGCATTACCGAATTATTGAATCTATTAAGTTAGATTTATCCAGTTTTTATAGCATGTTATCAACAATTTTGTACAAAATATATATATTTTGTTTCCATATAGTTTGAAGGTAACAACACTTTTTGAGCTAAATTTTAATGCTATAGAATTTTTTCGTGAACCAAGTTTCGATAATCATATTCCTTGCTCCCAGATATGTAATATCTAAAGAATGTGCGTTGCTATTTTTATTCATGATATATATACGAATTTAAGATGAGTAACTGCGTATAGCACTGTATTGACACCTATTGTACTATAACCTAGAATTTCACTATCTCCCATAGGGTCAGTCTTTACCATAGAGGCATACACTGATTTGCAGTAGATGTCAAGAAAATCGTCTGGTTCGAAAAAATAATCCCCCTGGTATCTTCTGCGGCACCACTACGTAGTTCCAGCTGCCACCGACAGATCGCGCCACTGGTCAGTTTTCAAAGTCGGTAATTGAACTGTCGGTAAGGTAGGTAAGGCACAGATTTTTGACTTGGTCAATAAGGATGGTCTCTGTTTTCTCTGTTTTACCGATTGAAATCACAAGAGACTTTTATGTAGGTGAGGCACGTGCGATCAGGAATTCTTCAAGTTTTGGAACTTTCTAGAATTTTGCTTTTCTAGGAGTTTTGATCAAAGTGGATCTATTGCCTCTTAGATTCTTACTTGTTCAATTTTCTGGATCACCTCAGTCGTTAAACCGTGATCGAAATTTCTGTAAAGCGGGAACAAATTCGTGGTACGAGGTGGGTCCCTGCAATACGAACGAATAATCAAATTTTGGGGATTCCCGGAAAATAATCGAACCTACTGGAAACTTTGACGTGATCTTTAACGATTACATCGAAGTTTTCTGAAAGGCTTCAATATAAGCTTTTGCTTCCGAGGTTTTCAATATCCCTAAACATATTCAAAATGCTACGTCTCGAGTCCTCCAGAAATTTCTTCGTAGACGTGGTGATCTCTTAATAATTTTCTAAACGTCGAAATGTCTAGGTCTGACGTATAACGTTTCGATGCTTGAAGTTTTTGATTTCAAGAATATTTTTTCCAGGGTTTGGTAATACAATTTTGCAGTCATTCAATTTGTTACAATCTGCACTGTTTACTACCAACTTTCCTTAAGATAAAAGGTAGTGTAGACATCAATCGCAAATATATTTTGGGATTTCGTTGCATATAGTTGTCTGCTGAATAGTCTCGAATGATCCTTTATCCATACGTGATGAAAATCGAATGACTGGGTCCTGTTATCCTGATAATCTTCTTCTTCATCAGCTTATTGATATTCACTGAAAGTTTTATGATTGAGTGTAAGGTCCATCCTGAATCTTTTTCCTCAGAATCTTCCATTTCATGTAGGATCATCTATCTCACATAGTTTTTAAACCAAAGTTTCATATCTGTGGTAGTATATATTTCTTCATTCTCGGACTTGAAAGTCTTGTTACCAGGTGTCTTCTGAACGATCTTCAGATAGTATGTAAGGAGCACAGCGTTCACTTCCTTTTCTACCAAGCAAATAAAACCGAGCCTGAAGGCATGCTTATTTTTCAATTAAATGTAGGCACTTCCATTCTTCATTTATTGTCAGTGATGGGGGTTTTTTATAAGGTTCCTTTCTCACAGACTTTAGGCACAGCATACACTCGTTTCTCCATCTGACGACTTTGTGCAGCTATATGTTTGCAGACCATCCATCTAAACGCCTGCTCTAGAAGTTATTATGAAAGTTTTTGAACTGTCTTTTTTTCTGCTTCTCACTCTCTTAGACACTACTCACTTTAGATGTTCCTTACACTGAGTTCGGAAACGGAATGACTGCGCTTCGCTCCAGTCCGACTTTTATTAGACGTCACCTTCACTCTACACATCTCAGTATAAGTTTCTGCATACTTCGATGCAAGGAATTTCGGAAACAATAGCCGGAAACAATAGAAACAATAACTTCAATCGTTCTTTCTGGAATTTAAGTAAAGATTAGATCCAATATCGACACATCTAGAACCATATAGAAACTTTGATTGATTTTCGTGTGATATTTCAAGTTTCTAGATATTTCGATGCAGAAAATCTCGAAGAAAATAACCCTATCCAGAAACTTTGATGTATAGAAAATCTTCAGAGATATCGTGCAGACAAAAATTTCTGGAAGGTTCGACATTTATCTTGGCGTAGAAGTGTGTTACAGAACATCTGGAATAATACCTTACAGTCTCGTATGCTATATAAACATATTGCGCAGCCTTGTGTGCTGTAAAATACTACTGCGCATCCGTAACAGCCCTAGAAGTGTACTGTGCATTGGTATATATTGTAGAACTTTACTGCGCAATCATATATACCACCAAACTGTACTGTGCACCACTGTGTGTCATATAAGTCTACTGTGCATTCGTAAGTATCCTGAATTGTAATGCGCAGCAATATACATGACAGAACTCTACGGCGCAGTTATGTATACCACCAAACTGAACTGCGCATCTATGTGTATCATATAAATCTAATGCGCATCCGTAAATATCCTAGAAGTGTACTGCATAGCGGTATATGTGGTAGGTCTTCAGTGCGCACAGATGTATGCTGCAGAGCTCCAATGCGCAGTGATATATATCGCCAAACTGTACTGCGCGTCCATGTGTATCCCATAGGTCTACTGCACATCTGTAAGTGTCCTAGAAGTGTACGGCGCAGCGGCACATGTGGCAGAACTCTACTGCGCATCCATATATACCACCAACCGCACACCGCTAAATGTTGAATAACTGAACTGCGCGGCCCTATATATCTTCACCCAAATTTAAGAA
>CAKNXH010039412.1:0-11712 GCA_932178445.1 Andricus quercusramuli | reverse complement strand
TTCCGTTTTATTTCCGATATGTCGACGACATTATCACGGCGGTGCCTGATGATGAACTTAAAATTGATTGTTTCCAAAAAAAACAACTTTTTCAGGCAGATATTTAAATTTTATTTCCGCACATCCCATCAATCAAAAAATTGGAGTTATTACTGGTTTATTTCATAGAATGTTCAGAATTTCAGACATTATATTTAGAAGAAAAAATATTAAATTTATTAAGCAAACACTTTTGAAAAATGGTTATCCAAAGTCACTTATTGAATTTTGTTTAAAAAATATAACCCACCTTTTTTACAATTCCGAATTTTATGCAAATAAAACCAATAATAATAAGCCTAACAATTATATTGATTTCACTGTTTTACCTTATATTAAAAACCTTTCTGAAAAGATTCAACATATCTTAAGAAGTTTCAACATAAAAACTATTTATAAACCAGTTAATAAATTTTCCCGTTATTTCAATAATCTTAGGGACCCACTTCCAAGGGGTAAGCATTCTGGGTTAGTCTATGAATTTGCATGCAAAGACTGCAATTCCACATACGTTGGTGAAACTGGCAGATCAATTGATACCCGTACGCGTGAACACATAAATTCTATCAGGAACCCTAGCACTTCTAATCATACTGCACTTTCGGAACATTACTTGGAACTTGGACATAATTTTGATTCTGATCATTGTAAAATTCTTTCAGTTGAACCTAACATAGCTCGCAGGAAAATAGTAGAAAATTTCTTCATTAACAAAAATGCTGGTCACGTCAATATCAGATTCGAAGGTAGTAATTTTCCAGACCAGTATAAACCTCTTACCAAATTATAATAAAATCACTACCTATATTATCATCAAATGATATTCTCACCTTCATAATCGGTGTCTCAATTTTAAGGCATCTACAAATTAATTTCCTCAGTCTGACAATGTCATCCGTCAATGACTCAGTGAATGGTAGCTGTTCTTCGTTCTTAATTTAAGTTTTGTTTTTATTTTCAACATCTTTGAAGTTTTTTGATAGCTTATTATATTCATTATTTCAATGGAAGTTTTTAATTTTATAATTGTTGATGTTGCTTTACCATCACAATATCAGGTATGCTCTCTTTTTAATTATATGAATTTTTAAAATGATTTTTGTCAATGTTTTAACTTTTATGTAAATTATTTTGTCTTTAGAAATGAATTTTGACTGATGAGGGCTGACATAACAGCCGAAACGTTTCGACAAATTTGAAATTGAACGAATTTTTTATTGTTTTGACCTATCGTTTGGAGACTATAATTGAAACATCCATAATTTTTATTATCAAAAAAAATGAAGAATAATTTTCATATGTGTATCCAGTCAGCCCATGTCTGGGGTTTCTTCTTGGCTATTCCTTGGTTTTATGGAGATTATTTTGCAACACTATTAAGAGAATGGTCTAATTTGAACAATAAGAAGGCTACCATTATCAACCAAAGGATCTTTCTACTCCGCTGCAGACGTTCTGGTTTGATTCCACCACACATCATTCATAAGCTTGAACATTTAAATTTATGTTTTAACGATCAGAATAATTCAAAACATTTATGTTCTCTATCCTTTCAGTTGTCTATCAACATTCTTAATTATCTAAATCAACTTTTTGGAGCGAGATCCCAAGTTGTTCCACCTTCCTTTTCTTCGACCGTTGATATAATTTCAAAATTTGAAAGTTCAAAAACTTCTCTTTTTTCCGGTCTTACGGTCCAATAAATACGGACCGTAAGACCGGAAAAAAGAGAAGTTTTTGAATTTTCAAGTTTTGAAAACATTCTTAATCTCGAAATCAAAGATGTTCACTTTTCTTCGAATCAAATTAATTCCAGATTACATAAAATTGGGTTTATTGTCAGAAAAATTACCCCACATCACTGTTACGAGCCGACAATTGCCCCCACTCTACGCCTAATTAGCATATATATAAAGCGCCGCCCCTCTGAGGAGTTTAGTTCTAGAGCTGTACTCATAATCACAAATAAAGCGCTTGAAGTCAGAGATTGACTTCGAGCTTACACAATAAAGTCAACTACGCATTTTTACGCGTAACATTTTGGCGATCCTGCCAGGATTGCATTTTCGATTTCTGTATCCATGGATACAATAGAGAAATCCTATAAAAGCAATTCTTGTGACGAATCCTGGAAAGGAATTCTACGGAATTCATTTATATATTATATTCATTTCAATATATTCATTTTTCATATTGTAATAGACGATATTCTTGCATTCCACTGTATTAAAAGACTAAACATCCGAAGCGAGCGATAACCGCGCGTATCAGATAACAAGAGCGAGACCGATATTTTACGCTGGCATGCGCAAAGTATCGAGATAACAACGGTGTAACTTACGCGACTGACGATACTGACGAGACTTCTGATTCGTCACACGATCTGATTCCTTTATTCCTTACGGCAATGACCTCTCCCAACAATACTCAACCCGCGTCGAGGGCACAATCTCCAACGCACACAGCACCGGATTCTTTATTAACTCTGGATCCCATTTAGCAATTGCGATTGGAAATGCAAGCGTTGAGACTCGAGAATTCCAGAATAAAGGAAGAACTCGCTACACTCAACGATGAAAATCACAACAGGAGACGGGAGATTAAACAAGTTGCAAAAAATACAGCACTTATAACAGACGACGATTGGGACCCTGACGCTCTAAAAACTGAAGTCCCTAGACGAGGAATAATAAAACAGCTCCCACGATCCACCGAGCTTCCGATATTAGAAATTAGACAGTCAACCTCTCAGCAAACTGCATTTACGAATCCAGCACTGGCAAGAAATATGTCAACGGAACGACCTAATGAGCTGCCCACTAGAACAGCCCCTATGATCACTCTCCTAGCACCAGCTAAGGATATGATAAGAACGATCAAAATCCTTAATGGAACTAACGATGCCGGTATCCACGAATGGATAAAAAGTGTAAAAAGAGCTCGTTTACGCTGTGACAATCAAGACCTACTTCTTGATTTTGTATTAGCTGAAAAAATTAGAGACAACGCCGAACAAACTATACGACACATTTCAATAGGAAGTTACGACGAATTATACTCAGCTTTAGAAACTAACCTCGGAATACAACGCTCAATTGAATTGTGCAGAGCTAAATTGGACGCAATTAGACAAGGAGGAATCATGGTTCAAACTTTTCAGATGGCCTTCTTTTCAGAGATGCCTATAAGGAACTTGTGTATGCGGTACAAGCAGAATACCCTTTTGGAACGAAAAGGAAAATGGCCCTAGAGATAGAAGAGAACAGCGCGATCAAAAGATTCATAATGAATTTAAGAGACGATATTTCGTCATAGGTTAGACCAATGAAACCTATCACATTAACAAAAGCCCTGCAAGAAGTACTGGAAGCAGAAGCTTGGCAATGAGAAAAAAATAAAGATAGAATATTTAGACAAAGCGAAGTGCCTAGACAACCTACTAAATTCCAACCCCGCCCGATAACAACTAGATCTTCAGCAAAAACCACACCCCAACAGGCGAGAGTACCAAACTCGAATTTACCACTAAGCGAAAGATTAAAGATATCCTGCCACAAGTGCGGAAACCCTGGTCATTTTGCATCCCAATCTTTTTCAAAACCTCAAAATTTTCAAGTGGGACAGTTCCAAAAAAGACCACCGGAAGTAAAAACTATTCGAGAACAACAGGAACCCCAAGAAGAATGTTTAGAAGGGGAGGAGATGACAACGGAGGAAATCCAGGAGCACATAAATTACGAGGACCAAGCAGAATATCTAAATTATCCGAAAAATTACAAACAATACATGGAAGAGAAAGAAGCGATGGATCAATATACAAATTATTAGTAGACAGCGGAGCAGCAATCAACATAATTAAGAGAAACCATTTACAGCCCGACCAAGAAACCTTCAAGTTTCATAAAAAATTCTCAATGGGAGACGATCACCATGAGAGTACGAGAGCCACTTGTCTGCAGTATTTTGGAAAAAAACAACTTTTCCACATAGTAGAAGAAAACTTCCCATTATTAGAAGATGGAATCATAGGATTTCCATTCTTCCACAAATACCCCAGATATGCTATCACAAAAACTGATTTGATAATCGACAAATGGAAACTACCATTGCATTTTGAGGGAGACTACCTACCCGGAAACTCAACAAAAATCTGTAAAATCAAAGTACCCGACGAAGAAAATCAAGTAATTTGGATAGAAGACCAAAAAGAAATTCCTGATGGGCTGTACACGATATACAATAATAAGGTAGAAATACCATGTTATAACTATTCCCAGAAACCCATCAAAATACCAGAGGAAATTAAATTCAGCAGAATTACGTCTGTAAGATCACGAGACGTAGATCTTGTCCAAAAAGGGGGTAATTACCCTCCAAGCTACTTCAAACGATTGGAAAAACTTCAAAATTGCCTGTAGCTAAAACATATTGAACCAAAAAATAGAGAACGGATAAAAGAAATCATGACTCAATACTCAGACGTCTTTGCTTTAGATGGAGACCCCCTACCCTGTACAAATCTAACTGAACATGACATAATCTTGAACTCAGGAACAATTTCCAACGTGAGATCCCATAAACTACCGGAAAAACACAAGGAATTCGCACTTAACGAAACAAGTGAATTACTTAAAGAAGGTATAATAAGAGAGTCCCAATCACCTTTCAATTCACCACTATGGATAGTCCCTAAAAAAGGAGGAAAGCTTAGAATGGTAGTAGATTATCGTCAGATTAATAAAGACACCGATCAGGATACATACCCTCTCCCGGTAATAGACGATATTCTCGACCAGTTAGGAAATGCAAAGTTTTTCTCAGCCTTCGACCTTAGTGCAGGATTCCACCAAATCCCCATGAAGGAAGAGTGCAAAAAATATACAGCATTCTCTACTATAGAAGGGCATTTTGAATATAATAGGATGCCATTTGGTCTAAAAAACGCACCCGCTACCTTCCAACGTATGATGGACAATGCGTTCAGAGGACTAATTGGGAAAGAATGTTTCGTTTACATTGACGATATTGTAATATTGTAACTTGGAAAAACATTAGAAGAACATAATAAAAATTTAGTGACTGTCCTGGAAAGAATGAAACAATTAGGCTTGAAATTAGAACCATCAAAATGTGAGTACCTACGTCCAGAACTAGAATACACCTAAAGACGTTGCAATCATTCTTAAGATTAGCCGGATATTATAGGACGTTTATAAAGAACTTTTCATCTATAGCTAGACCACTCACCAGGTTAACTCAAAAGGACACAATTTTTGATTGGACTCCAAAGTGTGATGAAGCATTTGTTGAAGAAACTTTTCACCAAATTTAATGATACTTTAACTAGTCCTATTAATTCTGGAGCGTTATGAATTGAAGAAATGTTTCTTTTTTTTGTTACTGTTTTTTGGAGAAAAACTTTGAAAAACTCGTTCATGATGTTACGAACCAAAATGTTACAATCATTGCTGCTTATTAGAGTGGTAATGAATAATTACGTTATAGAAAAGAAATCCAAATTTTAGCTCGGTTTTGAATTCTCTCACTTTGTACTCATGCATTTAAGGAATTCTCAGCAATAGACAATTTTTGAATCAAAAGTTCCCCGACGTTACACCTGGTATCTGAAGTTCTATAGTGCTTTTAGGTTCATTATGATGTTTAATATCAGGTTATTTGTCACCGTCTGCCACCATTGACATTTGACGAAGATATTAGTGAATGAAGTTGAGCGTGCACAGTGGGCTGGAGACCACCGAAAGTGGCCAAAAGTCAAATTTTTGTTTGGATTTATATGGAGTTTGGTATATGGGGGTTTTTGAGGTCGCTGATTTCGAATTTGTCGTCAAAATTAATCAATACAAAATGGCGGATACAATATGGCGCCTGAAATTTCTAAATTTTTACTTATTTATATGAAACTTGGTGTAAGGAGGTTTCTGAGGTCTCTGATTTCGAATTTGATATCAAAATTCCTAAATTCAAAATGGCGGATCCAATATGGCTCCTGAAATTTCTAAAATTTTACGTATTCACATGAAACTGGGTATGAGGGGGTTTCTGAAGTCTCTTATTTAGAATCTGACGTCAAAATTAATAAATTTAAAATGGCGGATCCAATATGGCGCCTGACATTTCTAAATTTTTACTCAGACGAACTCGAATTAACTGACAAAGAAAAGTTTGACGCGGACGGAGATATTTAATTAGAGGCAAGAGGACTCATCCCAAAGTTTGATACAAATATGTAAAAATACGAATAGAAATACAAATACAAATGAAAAAAAAAAAAATTTTAGGCGTCATATTGGATTCTCCATGTTGAATTTAAGAATTTCGACGTCAAATTCGAAATCAGAAAGCTCCTTACACCAAGTTTCATATAAATAAGTGAACATTTAGAAATGTCAGGTGCCATATAGGATCCGCCATTTTGAATTTATGAATCTTGACGTCAAATTCGAAAACAGCGACCTCAGAAACCACCTCATACCCAGTTCCATATGAACATGTACAATTTTAGAAATTTCAGGCGCTATATTGGACCCCCCATTTTTAATTTATGAATGTTGATGTCAAATTCGAAATCAACAACCTCAAAAACCTCCTCACACCAAGTTTCATATGAATGAGTAAAAATTTAGAAATTTCAGGCGCCATATTGAATCGGCCATTTTGAATTTATTAATTTTGACGTGAAATTCGAAATCAGCGACCTCAAAAACCCCCTTATACCAAGTTTAATGTAAATCCAATCAAAATTTGACTTTTGGCCACTTCCGGTGGTCTCCCAGCCCACTGTGCAGTATTGAGATTCCCCGATTTTAAAGAAGTATTCACTCTAACAACCGACGCATCGAATCAAGGATTAGGCGCAGTGCTATCCCAGGCCAGACATCCTTGCTTATTTATCAGCAGAACTCTTAATAAAGCAGAAGAAAATTACAGTACCTCAGAAAAAGAACTCTTAGCTATAGTATGGGCAATGAAAAGGTTACGTCAATACTTGCTAGGAAACAAGTTCAAAATCCAAACTGATCACAAAGCACTCATTTGGTTACACAATGTGAAAGACCCTAGCTCGCGACTCTTACGATGGCGATTACGGCTAGAGGAATATAAGTATGAAATAGAATATGTTAAAGGAAAGGAGAACAAAGTAGCAGACTGCTTATCCAGACTATTTCCAATCCACGCCAGCGACATTCTACAACAAGCGCTAGACGGAATAGATTTGACTACAGACGATGAGCTATCAGACAGCGAAATTTTGGGTGCACCGGTTGAACGCCCCACTATCATCAAGGACGAAATACTACAAGAAAAAATTGAAATCCCATTCAGAAGAATGTGCGAATCAGTAGCAAGTAACGACGATCCCAATAATTCATCTGGATCCGAAACACCTCAACAAAATTAACTTTACAAAGATTTTATGACATGGCGATTGAACCCAACGCAAAGAAAATTAAAAACAAAACCCAACGCCGTCGGAAAACTCTGGAAAGTAATACATAAAGAAGACATGCCAAAATATAATGAAGAGGATTGGTTACGGAAACTAGGCTAGTTCATCGATGAAACTATGAGCAAAAAATTGTCATTGATAAGATTTATATTCGGTGACCCACTATTTACACCAATAGAAAAGGAACTGATACAGGAAGTGATGGAATACCTATCTAACTTGTATCCCCGCTTAGGATTTCATCTATGCTTTAACAATACCCGAGAATTAACGAAAGAAGAAAAAACTAATATCGTTAAAAAAGCGCATGCGGAACATCTTGGGGAAAAGAATACCATTGAGAAAGCGAAGAAAATAGGACAATGGATAGGTATGGATGAAGACATTAAAAAGTACGTCAAAACATGCCCCATCTGCCAACTCCAAAAAACTACATGAATCAAGAACCAAGCTGTGGGGATTATACCAGACATTTCTCTGAAACCCAATGAAAAAATAGCCCTAGATATATACGGCCCATTACCCGAAACAGTAAAAGGTAACAAATATATTTTGAGCCTACAAGATAGATTAACCCGGTATACGGTGTTAATCACGATGGCTAATGAGACAACTAGTTCAATAATAGAAGGGCTGCTCGATCACTACATCTACATCTTTGGAGCACCCAAAACAATCCTAACAGACCAGGGACAAAACTTTCTATCAGAAATGATGCAACAGTTTGAAGAAGCAGTACACATCACTCATGTAAAAACAACAGCTTTCCATCCGGAGTCCAACGGTAACATCGAAAGAATGCACTCCACGCTAGGGAACCTAATCAAAACAAGCATTTCAGAAAGAAACAATGAATGGGATGACAATTTGAAATTTATGAACTTTGCAATCAACACAATGAAGAACCAAACAACAGGATTTTCACCCTTTGAACTTATGTTTGGAAGAGAAGCGAACATACTCTCATCGGTAGCGTGTTCACCAACCCTGACGTATCCGGAACTAGTGAGAAAGTGGAAAAAGAAACACGAAGACAACCTACGAAGGGCTAGAGAAAGAATAGAAACAGAAACAGAAAAAACGAAGAAAAGACTCGATGAAAATATCACTCACAAACACCCCCCATACAAACCAGGAGACACAGTAAAAATCATTAACAATACTAAGTCTAACAAACTAGACCCCTCTTCGAAAGGCCCTTTTGAAATTATTGACTACTTAGACAATAATAATTTACGAATAAGAAATAAGGACAAAATTATCCGAATTCATATAAATCAGACAATGCCCTATTTCACAGACCGGATTAAAGCCATCGACACCACCATTACTACGGCAGAACTAGCCTGTAACAAGAAATACACACCTTATTATGAACTCCAATTGTTTAGGAACCGCTACAATAGACTAACTAGAAAAAACAACATCCTGCACAAGTTATTAGGCAAACAACGCCAAAAAAGAGGATTAGCGAATCTTGTGGGTGATATATCCAAAACTCTATTCGGAACATTGAGCGAATCCGACCTGAAACAAATTAACACTGAATTCTACACAATTCATACAGATAACAAAAACATAGCTAGCATCCTGTCAAATTACACAAGAATACTTAAATTAATCTTAGACTTCTCGTCAACGGACCATAAATGGATAACTGCCAAGGAAAATACCGACAGGCAGTTTGTAAAAAACTTCACTTTCGGACTAAATGCTGCAACAAAGAATAGTTTTGTCAAATCAAAATTAGTATTAGCAGCAATACTATTAGATGAAACAAACGAGAATATTGAAACAGCGATCAACGCCATTAACGACGGAAATCATGGGATAATACACTCCCAAATTTTAACACCAAAGATGTTGAACGAAACCATAAAAGAATTCGAGACAACTCAACGTACGCGCTACCATTTTGACAATGAAGAAGAAAACTACCAGCACATCATAGACATCAGTACCCTCTCCGTAGCAGTAATCCAAGGCCTATTAACATGCATACTGGAGATACCGGTAATTGAGAAAGAAGAAGGTTCCTTGCAAAGAAGAGTCCCTATCCCTATACAAATAAATAAAGTCCACATATCAATAGTCCCCGACTATGACATGATCATTAAATACAGAGACTCTTACGTGCCCACCGACAGACAGACCATTGATAAATGTAAACAGATAGATGTATATAAAATATGTAGAAGAAACCAACCTAATGTCAAGTTAATAGATAGCGAATCCTGCGAAGCCAGTTTACTTAGAAGATACTCAGAAACCAAATGTAATCAGTCACCTTGCCTGCTACACAAGGAAACTTTCATACCCATAATGAATGGTTATATCGACGGGTTCTACGAATATTAGGCGATTGTTTCGTTACCGTTAAGAAAGCGACTATCGTTCCATTACGAATAAGAATTAGTCTCTATCTTTTCACTACGGATAAGAACTAGTCTAAATTCATTTAGCTAAGTTTTCAGGAGAAAGAAATGAAATTTTGTATTCATAACGCAAATCAGGAACGGAAAATAAGTAAACAAATTTTGAAAGTAATAATATTTATACCATGATTTCAATTAATTATTGAAAATAAATCTCTTCTCGGTCGTAGCAATGACAAAAAATGTGAGGTTTTCTGTTCGTCAGTCTGTCCTCTTCGTCATTTTTGTAATATATAAATAAATGTCATTATGGAAAATGGATTTTAGGAACTTTTACGTATATATGTATCAATTAGAAAATAATACAATATTTTCACAATAAATTGTAATAAAGTGAATGAACTAAAAATATTTATTTGCAATTATCGTCAGCACGCCAGGGTTCGTACATAACCTCAAAAAACCTCATAAAAAACTTGTTATGGGTCTGGAGATCAGACCATGTTCACTATATGTTTTGGGGTCGCTGAATCCGAAACCGAGGTCTAAAGAAACCCCAGCACGTCGGGGTTCTGACATAACCTCAAAAAACCTCATAAAAAATCTTTTTTCGGGCCTGGAGGTCAAACTATGCTTACTATAAGTTTTCGGGCCGCTAAATCTGAATATGAGGTCCAAAAAAACCCCAGTACGTCAGGTTTCTGACATAACCTCCAAAAACCTTATAAAAAATCATTTTTTGGGTCTGGAGATCAGAGCATGTTTTCTATATGTTTTTGGGGTCGCTGAATCCGAAGCCGAGGCCCAAAAAACCCCAGCACGTCAGGGTTCTGATATAATCTCAAAAAAACCCTATAAAAATCTTTTTTCTTGTCTGAAGGTCAAACTATGCTAACTATATGTTTTTGGGGCCGCTGAATCCGAAACCGAGGTCTAAAAAAAACCCCAGCACGTCAGGGTTCTCACATAACCTCAAAAAACCTCATGAAAAATCTTCTTCCGGGTCTGGAGGTCAGACTATCTTTAGTATATGTTTTTGGGGCCGCAGAATCTGAATATGAGGTCCGAAAAACTCCACTACGTCAGGTTTCTGACATAACCTCCAAAAACCTTCTAAAAAATCTTTTTTTAGGTCTGGAGATCAAACCATGTTTTCTATATTTTTTGGGGGTCGCTGAGTCTGAATCTGATGTCCAGAAACCCCCAGTACGTCAGAGTTCTGACATAACCTCAAAAAACCTCATAAAAATTATTATTTTGGGTCTGGAGATCAGACCATGTTTTCTATATGTTTTTGGGGTCGCTGAAACTGAATCTGATGTCCAGAAAACCCTAGTACGTCAGAGTTCTGACATAACCTCAAAAAACCTCATAAAAATCTTTTTTTGCGTCTGGAGATCAGAACATGTTTTCTATATGCTTTTGGGGTCGCCGAATCCGAATGCAAGGTCCTGAAAAACCCCCAGCACGTCAGGGTTCTGACCTAACCTCAAAAAACCTCATAAAAATCTTTTTTCGGGTCTGGAGGTCAAACTATGCTTACTATATGTTTTTGGGGCTGCTGAATCTGCCGCTGAATCTGTCCAAGTTCCAAGTAATGTTCCGAAAGTGCAGTATGATTAGAAGTGCTAGGGTTCCTGATCGAATTTATGTATTCACGTGTACGGGTATCAATTGGTCTGCCAGTTTCACCAACGTATGTGGAATTGCAGTCTTTGCATGCAAATTCATAGACTAACCCAGAATGCTTACCCCTTGGAAGTGGGTCCTTAAGATTATTGAAATAACGGGAAAATTTATTAACTGGTTTATAAATAGTTTTGATGTTGA
>CAKNXH010039411.1:0-10365 GCA_932178445.1 Andricus quercusramuli | reverse complement strand
AAAATCTGTTCAAACGACTGTTTAGTCAGTAGAAATGGCTTTTTTAATCAGTCTAAATTCGACTGATTACTGAATGCCAGCCATTTCTACTGACTTCTGTTTAAACAGATTTTATTATAATAACAATAAAATCTGTTCAAACGACTGTTTCTTCGTTAGAAATGGCTTTTTTAAATCAGTCTAAATTTGACTGATTAAATTATTCAAGTATGCTTTGACTGAAAATCAGCGATTTCTACTGACGTCTGTTTAAACAGATTTTATTACAATAATAATAATTAAATCTAGTTAAACGACTGTTTAGTCAGTAGAAATGGCTGATTTTCAGTCACAGTATGCTTGAATAATTTAATCAGTCAAATTTAGACTGATTTAAATTTAAAAAATTCAAAGTAATTGTGATTATACATATTTAAATTGGAAATTAGTTCTATTTATTCAACCAATTTTGATTAATATTGTATGTGAATAACGAAGGATAAATTTTAATTTTTTAGAATTTTTACATAGATATTACTGAATTCTGTTTAAACAGATTTTATCATAATAATTATAAAATCTGTTTGAACGCCTATTTCGTCAGTAGAAATGACTTTTTTAAATCAGTCTAAATTTGAGTGATTACTGAAAATCAGCCATTTCTACTTACTTCTGTTTAAACAGATTTTATCATAATAATAATAAAAGCTGGTTAAACGACTGTCTATCAGTAGGAATTGCTTTTTCAAATCAGTCAAAATTTAAATGATTGAATTATTTAAGCATGCTTTGACTGAAAATCAGCGATTTCTACTGACGTCTGTTTAAACAGATTTTATTACAATAATAATAATTAAATCTGGTCAAACGACTGTTTAGTCAGTAGAAATGGCTTTTTTAAATCAGTCTAAATTCGACTGATTACTGGAAGCCAGCCATTTATACTTACTTCTGTTTAAACAGATGCTATCATAATAATAATGAAAGCTGGTTAAACGACTGTTTTGTCAGTAGAAATGGCTTTTTTTAATCAGTATAAATTTGACTGATTACTGAAAGTCAGACATTTCTACTGACTTCTTTCTAAACAGATTTTATCATAATAATAATAAAAGCTAGTTAAACGACTGTTTCGTCAGTAGAAATGTTTTTTTAATCAGTCTAAATTTGACTGATCACTGGAAATCAGTCATTTCTACTAAGTTTTGTTTAAACAGATTTTATGATAATAATAATAATAAAAGCTGGTGTAACGACTGTTTATTCAGTAGAAATGGCTTTTTTAAATCAATCTAAATTTGAGTGATTACTGAAAATCAGCCATTTCCACTTACTTCTGTTCAAACAGATTTTATAATAATAATAATAATAAAATCTGGTTAAACAACTGTTTTGTCAGTAGAAATGGCTTCTTTTGACCAGTATAAATTTGACTGATTACTGAAAGTCAGTCATTTTTACTGACTTCTTTCTAAACAGATTTTATCATAATAATAATAAAAGCTAGTTAAACGACTGTTTCGTCAGTAGAAATGTTTTTTTAATCAGTCTAAATTTGACTGATTAAATTATTCAAGCATGCTTTGACTGAAAGTCAGCGATTTCTACTGACGTCTGTTTAAACAGATTTTATTACAATAATAATAATTAAATCTGGTTAAACGACTGTTTAGTCAGTAGAAATGGCTTTTTTAAATCAGTCTAAATTCGACTGATTACTGAAAGCCAGCCATTTCTACTGACTTCTGTTTACACAGATTTTATAATAATAATAAAATCTGTTTAAACTACTGTTTCGTCACTAAGAGTTCTAAGAGTTCTAAGAGATAAATAATATAAATAAAAAACAGATAAATAAATAAAATAATAAAATCTGGTTGAACGACTGTTTCTTCGGTAGAAATAGCTTTTTTAAATCAGTATAAATTGGACTGATTACTGAAAATCAGTTATTTCTACTTACTTCTGTTTAAGCAGATTTTATCATAATAATAATAAAAGCTGATTAAACGACTGTTTAGTCAGTAGAAATGGCTTTTTTGAATCAGTCTAAATTTGACTGACTGAATTATTCAAGCATGCTTTGACTGAAAATCAGCCATTTCTACTGACTTCTGTTTAAACAGATTTTATAAGGATAAATTTTAATTTGTTTGAATTTTCACATAGATATTACTGAATCTTGTTTAAACAGAGTTTATCATAATAATAAAATCTGGTTAAACGACTGTTTCGTCAGTAGAAATGGCTGATTTTCAGTCGAAGCATGATTAAATAATTTAATCAGTCAAATTTAGACTGATTAAAATTTAGATTTTAATCAGATAATATTGCTGACTGAATCAGTAAATTGAAATGACTGACTTTCAGTCAATTAGAGTGCCTGATAATTGGATTACTTTATTGAAATATTTTAAGTTGAAATATGACATTTGTTTGATTTAAAATTGAAATCTTTTTCAGTTGAAATATAAACTATTACATTTTTTGTTGAGAATACATTTTTTTATTAAAACTGTTACTACTTGATTGAACAACTTTGTTTAAAATTCATTTTTTGTTTGTTGAAGATTCATGATTTTATTTGAAAGCTCATCTCTGATTGAAAATTGAACTTGAAAAATTTAGATCATTTTTTGTATAGTTGGAAATTAATTTTGTTAATTAATCTTCACGGTGTAAAATTAATTTTTGTTTTAATTAAACTGCTTGGTTGAAAGTTAAACTACTTTATAAAAAATTGATTTTTTTTCTTAATGTTTATAATTCAAGTTGAAAATTCATCCTTGTGATTTGAAATTAAGCAATTTTATTAAAAAAAATTTTTTTTCAATTTTATTGTAGTTTGAACTACTTTGTTACAAATTCATTTTTTGCCAGAAGATTTATGATTATACTTAAAAATTTCTTCCTTCAGTTGGAAATTTCATTTGAAAAAAAATGTAACTCGATTTTTTTATAGTTGAAAATTAATTTTGTGATTTGAAAATTTAACTGTTCCATTTTTGGTTGAAAATTGATTTTTTTTAGTTGCAAATTCAACTATATGGTTCAAAATGGATCTTTTTCCACGTTTTAAGTTCGTTCTTTTTGGTAGAATTTTTTTTTCAAAATTTAACTATTATGCTTAAAATTAATTATTTTTTTAAATAAAATCTTTTTAATATAACTAGGGCAGGTGGAAATTTGAATTATTGGTAATAAAAATTCGTTCATTAAAAAAAAATTAAACTAATTAGTTCAAAGTTGAACAGTTCTGTTACAATTCATTCTTTTTGTTATTAATTTATTATTTTAGATGAAAATTGATCTGTTTGGTTGGAAATTTCGTTATATTGATTACATTTTTTTTAATCATTTTTTTTTAGTTTAAAATTGACTTTTTTGGTCGAATTCAACTGCTTTTTATTTAGAATTGAAATATTTTTTTGGTTGAAACATCAATTTTCACATTTTTTACTTAAAAAATTATATTTTTATGTTGAAAATTCAATTTCTTGATTGAAAGTTGAAAATATATATTTTTTTAAATTAAATTTTTAAACTGAAAAGTTGGGTGAAAATTCAACAGTTTGGTTGAGAATGAATTTTTTTGATAAAAGCTCATATTTTTGGATTCGAAATTCAACTGCTTTGTAGAAATTTTTTTTTCTAATTCAACTATTCAATTTTTAGTTGAAAACTGATTTTTTTTTTTAATTTATGTAATTTATTAAAAATTCTTCTTTTTTTGTTAAAAATTAATCTTCTTGGTTAGGATTTTTTTTTTATTTCTTTAAATTGAAAATTCAACTATTTTGTTGAAAATTTTTGTTTTTTGTTAAAAATTAATTTTTTCAATTGAAAATCGAACTATTCCTTTTTTAGTTGAAAATTGATCTTTTTTGATTAAAAATTAAATTCCCTGGCTGAATATTGAAAATATTTAAAAATGAAAAATTGGTTGAAAATTCATCGGTTTGGTTAAAAATGAACTTTTTTGTTGAAAAATCATATTTTCAGGTTGAGAATTCTTTGTTGCAAATTCTTTTTTTCTTAAGTATTAATAAGGTTTTTAAAATCAAACTTATCAATTGTTAGTTAAAAATTTATTTTTTTAGTAAATAAATTCAAACATTAGGTTGAAAATTGATGTGTTTTATTAAAAATTCTTTTTTTTCTAATTAATCTTCTTGGTGGAAAATTAAACTGCTTGTTGAAAAATTTAATTCCTTCGCTGAAAGTTGAAAATATTTTTTTTTGTTAAAAATTAATTTTTTTAACTGATGAGTTGGATGAATATTCATCGGTTTGGTAGAAAATAAACTTTTTCTGTTGAAAATTCATATTTTGGGTTGCAAATTCTTTATTGTTGCAAATTATTTTTTAAAAATTGGAAATGAAGTTTTTCAAATGAAAATTTAGACATTCAATTTTTAGTTGAAAATTTATTTTTTTTTTAATTAAAAAAATTCAGATATTAGGTTGAAAATTGATGTATTTGATTAAAAATTCTTTTTTTTCATGAACATTAATATTTTTGGTTGAAAATCAAACCTCTTAGTTGAGAATTTAATTCCTTCGCCCAAAGTTGGAAACAATTTTTTTTGTTAAAAATTAATTTTTTAAACTTTTTATAGTTAAAAAGTTCAGATTAGTTAAAAATTCAATTCCTTCGCTGAAAGTTGAAAATAATTTATTTTTTTTAATTAATTTTGTAAACTGTTAAGTTGGGTGAGAATTCCTGCGCTGAAAGCTGAAAATATATATATTTTTTTTACTTAATTTTTTCACCTTTTTTTATTAAAAAACTTCAGATATTAGGTTGTGAATTGATGTGTTTTATTAAAAATTATTTTTTTTTCAAGAAGATTAGGTTGAAAATTAAATAAACTTTTTTGTTGAAAATTCATATTATCTGGTGAAAAATTCTTTGTTGCAAATGCTTTTTTCAATTTAAAATTAAGTTTTTAACTGGAAATTTAGCTATTCAATTTTTAGTTGAATTTTTTTTTTTTTAGTTAAAAATTTCAGATATTAGGTTGAAAATTGATGTATTTATTAAAAATTCTTTTTTGAAGAAAATTAATCTTCTTGGTTGAAAATTGATGTATTTATTAAAAATTCTTTTTTGAAGAAAATTAATCTTCTTGGTTGAAAATTAAAGTTTTTGATTAAAAATTAAATATTTTTGATCGAATTTTTTTTCTTCATTAACATTTTTTTTTGATACCCCTTAAAAAAATTAACAATAAAATTTCAGTTAACAAAGATTTTTTTATTGAAAATTTTACATTTTTAAGATGAAAATTCAACAGATTGGATAATTGAAAACGACTGATTCCATCAGCGACTCAAATTGAGTGATTTAAACAGTTGTAAAACAAAATAATCAGATTTCTGAAAGATTGTGAAGAATTTCAAAAGATTTAAGAATTGAAATTTTTTTGAAATGTGTCGTCAAATCGTAATTTTACCATAAATAAGAAATTTGCAATGGAAGTTCTAAAATGAGGATGTGTCACGGATGCTTTAGAAGTTATATATAACTACAGAATTAATCAGGTAGATTTGCGATATCGCTTTTTTATCACTTCCAGATTCAATATCTTTTATTTTTATAAATAAAAGACTATATATGTCGTCGAACGGTCTCCGTCACACGCCAGATAATTTTCAGGCCATCCAGTCGTATAAAATGATCGATTTGCATTTCATCAAACTATGCGAAAAATTTATGCAAAATGGGGCAAAAAATACCCGCATATACTTTCACATGTGTGAAGTGAAAATCATCTATAATTATCATTTTTATACCATTTTATATCATTTTTATTTTTTTTATTTATTTATTTTTATTATTTTTTTATTTATTATATTATTTATTATTTATTATATTATTTATTTATTTATATTTGAGATTTTATTTATATTTATTTATATCATTTCATATCATTTTATAATTATCATTTTTATACAATATATTCCAAAATTATTTAAAAATAGGGAAAATGTGGTTATTTTCAAAAACTTTTGAAGATTTACCGAAGATTTCTGAAATCTAAAATCATCACATTATTTCTAAGTCGATTTCAAAAATTTAAAAAGATTACACAAAAATTTTAAATATTTCAGAAAGTTTTCAAAGGATTTCAGAAGATTCCAAAACATTCTAGGAAGATTTAAAAGATTTTGTAAAATTTACAGGAAGATTTAAATGATTTCACAAAGATTTCGGAAGATTAGAAGAAGATTTAAATAATTTTGGGAAGATTTCAAAGGATTTATAAAATTTTCAGAGGATTTCAAAGATTGTAAAAGATTTCACAAAAATTTCAAAGGTTTCAAAAACATTTCAATGATTTAACATTATTATAAAAAATAAAAATTAATTTTCTCAAAGATTTCACGAAAATCACAAAGATTTTGAAAATCCCAGAAATTCCAAAAGATTTGAAAGGAATTTCAAAGAATATCATAGCATTCCAGAAAATTTAACCAAGATTTTACAGATTAAAAAGATTTCCAAATATTTAAGAAATTTTCAAATAATACAAAAGATTTCAAAATCTTTCACAAGATTTCAAAATATTTCAGAAGATTTCAAAAGATATTAAAAAAGATTTCAAAAAGTTTCAGAAGTTTTAACGAAATTTTTTTAAAGATTCAATATCATTTTATTATCTCAAAACCAATTTTAGAAAATTCAAAATATATGAAGGAATTGCAGAAGATTTCGAAAAAGTTTCAAAAAATTTTCAATCATTTCACACAAGATTTCTAAGATATCACAGAGATTTTAAAGATTCCAGAAATTTCAAAAGATTTCAAAGAAATTTCAAAAAACTTCATAACATTTCAGAATTTTCAACAAAGGTTTCACAGATTAGAGAGATTTCGAAATATTTTAGAAGATTTGAAAATAATACAGAAGATTTCAAAATATTTCAGAAGATTTCAAAATATTTCAGAAGATTTCAAAACATTTCCCAACGATACTAAAAATTTGCACAAAGATTTGAAAGATTTCAGAAAGATTTCGAACGATTTTAAAAATTTTCTGAAGATTTCAAAAAACATTAGAAAAGATTGTTGAGATTTCGAAAAGTTTCTGAAGATTTAACAAAATTTTTCTGAAGATTCAAGATTATTTTATTATTTCAAAAACAAATTTAAAAAATTTAAACATATAAAGGAATTGCAGAAGATTTCGAAAATGTTTAAAAAAATTTCACTCATTTCACAAAAGATTTCTAAAATGTCACAAGGATTTTTAAAACTTTTTGAAATCCATTCAAATCTGTTAAATTTCTAAAATATCAAATTAATTAATATTTTTCAAATCTTCGGAATCTTCGTGATATCTTGAAAATATTTTGTGAAATTTTTGAAAGATCATTGAAACCTTTTAAATTTTTGTAAAATCTTTTTAAATCTTTTGAAATACTCTGAAAATTTTATAAATCCTTTTAAATCTTTCTAAAGTCATTGAAATCATTGAAAATGAAAATTAACATTATTATTATCATATTAACATTATTATTTGAACAAAATTGCAAAAGATTTCATAAAGATTTCAAAAATTTCCCAAAGATTTCTCAAAGATTTCACAATAATTTTATAGTTTTCACGAAAGCTTCATAGATTTCACGGGATTTCTGAAGATTTCAAAAGATTTTCAAGATATCACAAAGATTTCACAGATTTAAGAGATTTCCAAAAATTTCAGTAGATTTTAAAAGATTTCGTAAGGATTTCACGATAGTTTCAGAAAGTTTCAAAAGATTTCAGAAAGATTTCAAATGATTTTAGAATATTATTTTAGAAGATTTCACAAAAATTTTGAAGCTCTGCAAGATTTCACAAAAGATTTTTTACATATTACAAAGATTTCAAAAAGTCTCAGAAGATTTAAATACATTCAAAAAGATTTCAAAATATTGCATAAAGATATCAATAATTTTAGAAATTTTCAAAATATTTCACAAAAATTCCAGAATTTTTAAAAATATTTCAGAAATCTTTCAATGATTTGAAAGATTTCGCAAAAGTTTCAAAAACATTTCAATGATTTCACAAAAGATTTCTAAAATGTCACAAAGATTTTAAATATTCCAGAATTTTCAAAAGATTTCAGTAATTTTCAGAAGATTTAAGGAATGTTTCAAAGATTTCGGAAATTTGGAAAAATGTCATAACATTCCAGAAGATTTAACAAAGATTCCACAGATCAAAGAGATTTCGACAGATATTAAAAAAGATTTCAAAGATTTCAGGAAGATTCTAAAGTATTTTAGAAGATATCAAGAAGATTCTGAAGAATTTCAGAAGTTTTAGAAAGAATAGAAGAATAAAAAAAAATTGAATCCTCAACCAAATAAATGAATTTTCAACCAAATAGTTGAATTTTCAACCAGAAAATATCAATTTTCCACCAAGAAATGACTTTAAACGCCAAAAGTTGAATTTCCAATCAAAATTATGAATCTTCATTCCTCAAACCAAAAAATAAATTCTCAACGAAGAATGCAATAGCTGGTATTTCAATCAAAAAAATATTGAACAAAAAGGGTAAATTTTCAACCAAGGAGATGTATTTTCCACTGATATGATGAATTGTAAAATTAAAAAATGAATTTTGAACAAGAGAGATTAACATTCAACCAAAAATACGAATTTTCAACTAAAAAAGATGAATTTTCAAACAAGTAGTTGAATTCTTCACTAAAGAAGATAAATTTCCAAACAAAAATGAAATGGTTGAATTTTTAGTTAAGTAATTACTTTTCAACTAAAAATGAAACCACAAAAAAGTAGTTCAACTTTCAACCAAGTTGAATTTCCGAATAAAAAAGATTACGTAGTTTATGGACGGACCATAACTTTCCTGCCAGTAATCGTGTCAGTCGACAATTATAACATCGCAGGTTTTCTCCGTCAGTAAAAAGATTAATAAAAGTGTTCTAGTTTTGAATGGATTCTAATTTCCGCAAGAAATTCCCAAGAAAGTGTAAACACGTGAAACTTTTTTCCGTTAAGCAGTGATTCAAATGCTTGGTAACTATTTATTTGTACGATGATATTTGAAAAATATCGGATTTCCTAGTTTCAAAAATCTCTTGTGAACAATAACTTGAAGAGGATGCAGATTTGTATCGAAACGCGTTGTTAAACACCAAAAAATAAACGCAAATCTTCTTCTAGTTATCGCTCACAAAAGATTGTTACAGCTGAAAAAACCAATATTTTACAAATATCATTGTACAACTAGTACAACTAGTTTTCTTTCTAATACAAAAATGCTACTAATCGGACAATGATATTTGTAAATATTAGTTTCTCTAGCCTCGACAATCTTTTGACAATAACATGAAGTGGATACAGATTCTATCAATATACGATTTTATTTGTTGATGTTGTTCAACGATGCGTTTTGATACAGATCTATGTATTCTGTTCATGTTATCATTCACAAAATATCATTAAAGCTGGAAAAATTGATATTTTACAAATGTTATTGCTGAGCGAATAGCATTTATGTTCTTTGACGATGCTAGATAAGTAGCAATCGTGATCTTCAAGTCTTTTGTACGAAATTTTGCAGCTGTTCAAAACAAACATCATGAACACCTGCTGAGGTTTCTACAAAAGACTTGAAAAGATTACGATTTCCACATATCTAGCATTCTCGAAGAATATGAATGATACTTGTTGTACAATGATGATTGTAAAATATTGGTTTTTCCAGCTTCAACAAACTTTTGTGAACAATGATTTGAAGAGAATACAGATCTGTATTGGAACGTGTTCTTAAAAAACACCAAGAAATGAACGTATGTATCCTGATCAAGGTATTGCTCACAAAAGATGGTTAAAGCTAGAAAAACCAATGTTCGACAACTGCAACTAGTGCTACTAGTTTTCTTCCTGATACATAAATGTTGCTAATTGTACAATGATATTTGTAAAATATCAGATTTTCTAGCCTCGACAATCTTTTAACAATAACTTGAAGGGGATACAGTTTCTATCAATATACGAGTTTATTTGTTGATGTTGTTCAATGATGCGTTTTGAAACAGATCTATGTATTCTGTTCAAATTATCGTTTACGAAAGATTGTTGAAGCTGAAAAAACTGATATTTTACTAATCATTGTGCCACGAGTAGCATTTATGTTCTTTGACGATGCTAGATGAGTAGCAATCGTAATCTTATTTTAGAAAATTTTGCAGCTATTCAAAACAAACATCATTAAAAACTGCTAAGGTTTCTACAAAAGACTTGGAGAAGATTACGATTTCTAGATATCTAGCATCATCAAGGAACATGAATGATACTTGTTGTACAATGATGATTTTAAAATATTGGTTTTTCCAGCTTCAACAAACTTTTGTGAACAATGCT
>CAKNXH010039410.1:0-24580 GCA_932178445.1 Andricus quercusramuli | reverse complement strand
TGCCCATATCTGTATGACAATGTTGTAATTCCAGCTTCCGGGACCTAAAAATAGATCTGTAATGGCCACAAAAATAAAGTTGAATAAAACCCTACCCAATTTCAACGTCTTGTGGGGACGGGAAGGCACCTCTTAGACTGGTCGCAAAAATAATGTTGGTCAAATCCCTACCCCTTTCCAACGTCCCGTCTCGTCGTGTCTCAAGTGACAGCTGATGTGCGTGAAACTTTTTTTTGTCAACATAATGTCGGCTTATGTCGGCATAAAAAAATATCTAAATATATTTTGATTAATTAAAAACAATTCGATTAAAAATATTTACAGTGTTTCTGACCGTAAAGATGTTTAAAAACACCTAAACTGTGAGTTAAATATGATAATTTCGATATCGTGACAGACATCGTAGTAACAAAAGTAAGAATAATTTTAAACGTTTTCCTGATCAAATAGATTCATTTATCGTTAAATTACATATTCCAATAGTTTGTTGCTGGGGGGAAAAAATTACCAGCCAGAACAGAGGTGACGCCTCTATTCTGCAATCAAGCCGTTCAGCTAATGTGAATGCTGGAGAGCCGACATCCTTAAACACTTAAACAGGTTAGCAGTATAGTTGGCATTCTAAGACTCGTTGTAAAAATGGCAAACATATAATAGGGGACCCATCCGTTCCTGGCATAAGTATTAAGAATAGTGGGTATCTTGAAAACTTGCGGCAGGTAGTCGTTCGTTGCAGGCAATCTTTATTCAATATGCATGTGCAATCAAGGGTACTACTTGCACAGTGAAAACTGGATATTCCTTTTAATTCGGATCGTTTAACATATGGGTCATTAAGTCCCGAGACTGACACACAGGTGGCACCGCCAATGCCATGCCACTTGGTTTTTCGGTAGTAACAACCATCAAAAGATACGTGTTAAAATTTCATGAGATTCGGTTCAGTCGTTGTGGAGATATTAAAGGCTGAGTGACGCTACATTTGTTTTTGTTTAAACAATGGATAAAAACGAGTTTCCTGTTTTAATCAATGTTTTTTAATGGGGCAAAATACCGTTCAAGATCAGGAATGGCTTGAAAAGTGTTACCGGGAAAAGTGCGAAAACAGCCATTTGCCGATGGTATGCAGATTTTAAACGCGGTCGAACAACCGCCGTAGACGCGGAGCGCCCAGGTCGTCCAATTAAGGTGGCAACACAAACGCGGCACCCATTTGAAAAAAAATTCATAGGCAATTTTCATGCACAATTTTGAACCCGGTGCCTTTTGATATATCTAGGATGTCAGTTATCTCTTTCACTTTACGATCGGACGAAATAATTTTCCGAATTTTTTGGATGTTTTCGGGCGTTGCCACCTCAATTGGACGACCTGGGCGCTCCGCGTCTTCGGTGGTTGTTCTACCGCGTTTAAAATCTGCGCACCATCGGCAAATGGTTGTTTTCGATAGGCACTTTTACCGGTAACACTTTTCAAGCAGGTATGTTAAGCTGACGTAACCACATGTTCGAATCGAGTTAAGACCTACTTCATAATTAAGGGCTCATTTAGTGCTAATTTAATGCTTCACTATTTAAAAAAAAACTGTGGGTTACGCTAGCTTAACGTTAAGCTGACGTAACCGCATGGTCGAATCGAGTTAAAACCTATACCATAATTAAGAGCTCATTTAGTGCTAATTTAATACCCAATTGCCAAATTCAATGCTCCACTATTTAAAAAAACCCCGTGGTTTACGCTAGCTTAACGTTGAGCTGACGTAACCACATGGTTGAATCGAGCTAATACCTATTTCATAATTAAGAGCTCATTAAATGCTAATTTAATGCCCTATTGCCAAATTCAATGTTCCACTATTTTTTCTAAAAACCGTGGTTTACGCTAGTTTAACGTTAAGCTGACGTAACCACATATTCGAATCGAGTTCAAAACCTATTTCATAATTAAGAGCTCATTTAGTGCTGATTTAATACCCAGTTGCCAAATTTAATGCTCCACTTTTAAAAAAAAATCGTGGGTTACGCTAGCTTAACGTTAAGCTGACGTAATCACATGGTCGAATCGAGTTAAAACCTATTCCATAATTAAGAGCTCATTTAAGGTGGTCATCCCGTGTGACAGCCTTTTTTGAAAAGGCTTTTTCGAAATTTCTTGTTGCGAAGTAAAAAACACAGAGCTTCCAAATTTTTACTATATATTTATTCAGTCTTTAGTAGTAACTCTGAATTTTTATATGCAAACATATAATCATGATCGCGAGTTTTATTGAGCGAATGGCAACCATATAAAAAAAAAGGTAGGCACACTCTAAGAAAAAGTCTATTAACAGTAAAATTACGTTCCTTTTAGAATGCATCCTTTGAAATTAAGCAGATTTCTTTTGTCCGTCAATAGAATAGTTTCACTGTTCAAAGACTTATCCATTAAATGCAAAACGGAAGTATTTTTACTGATGAACGATTTCTTTTGACTTTGAAAAGAATTCCTTTAACTATTAAAGGATTTCATCTGTTGGCTAGCAGAGAAAATGCGCCTGCGCATGAGTGAATTTTTTTACTGCACGATTTATTTTTTAATTGATAAAGTGAGTTAAAAAACGTGCGAAATGAGGTGGAAAATGAATTTCTTCAAAAAATTAGGAATCCCACATTGTGACGCGAAAACTTTGGAAGGTACGTGTACTGAAAGAACAGTTTTTGATCTGCATAACCTCACTTTATATTGACTTTTACGCTTTTGACAATCGAAGTATAAATTTTTTTTAATGCTTTTGTCAATCAAAAGTTCGTAAGACGTTCTTTGTGAAATGATTTTTTAAAGCGTCGATTTTATACCGATTTTATATTTACATTCACCAAAGTTCGGCTTTTGTACATTTCTTGCACGTAATATCATGCAATAAGTTTTCTTTTAACGTTTAAATTATTCTTTCTCTTGTTCGACAATAGATTTCACTTCAATATCAAAGGAAATCCTTTCACAGTTAAAGGGTAGCATTTGAAACGACAATCCTTTAACTATGAAAGGATTTCCTCTCATGCCAATTTTGAATAGAAAATCCTTTAATAGTGAAAGGAATCTTTTAACAGTTAATAGTCTGTTTTTAGAGTGCAAACGGCGACCACGATTCTGTCAGAGTGGCTTATCTGAAATCAAAAAACAAAATTGCATGTTAATCTATGGATGGATGGCTATCGCCGGTACTAGAATTTTTTGAAAATCTTGAAAATTCAATTTTTCATATGCTTTCATACTTTAAGACCCAAATTCTTATGATTTTTTGCGACTATTTTTTAATGAAAAAAAACGGTTCAATATTTTTCAAAAATCCTAGTTCCGGCGATAGCCGTACGTGTGCTGAATGTACCATTAAAACATTAAAGCAATCGCTTCAACCGTTTTTGAGAAATCATGGTCGCCAGTTCAAAAAATGTAATTTCGAGAAAAACGCGTTTGAAAGTTCGACTCAATTATAGCTGTTACGCCGCTGACTTTGGAGCCAAAACTAAGGAACCGATACCATGATCCAACCCACTCATGGTCTAGCCGTCTAGCCGAAAAACGTTCCATTTTCGTCAAACTCGCGCATACCAGCTCCCCCCTCTAAATATGCGTGCGTATATCTGCGTGTGAATAGAATAGAAAAATGAATATACCGTCGAGCGGTCGGCCGCTCTTCAGCTTAACTTCTTACTGCTGTAACTCTCCAACGACTTTGAATTTTGGAAAATTACTTTACCAGTATATTCTATACATGCTCTAGATTGGATTTATTATTATTATTATAGATTAGCAGTTCGAACTCGAAAGTTCATTGCCTCATCTGCCCGAGACCGCCACACACCTCTATCCTGTGCATCCTCCATCCAGTTTAAGTAATCATGTGCAAGTTCTTTTAGATATAACCTATTCTCCTCTCCTTTTGTCAGCGCCCACGTTTCACATCCGTACATGACGACTGGCATTATTATCGTTTTGTAAATTCTCACTTTGATGTTTCTAGATAGCAATCGCGATTTTAGTAGCGTGTTTGCTGCATAATAGCACCCATTGCCAGCGTGCAGCCGCACGTTGATTTCCGTTTTAATCTTATTTTCGCTATTTATAATAGACCCGAGGTATTTAAACTCGCTAACCCTTTCGAATTTCATATTTCCGGCCATTAGATGCCCGTCTTGATTACTTTGTTCGGATCTGACGACGGTCATATACTTTGTCTTCGATTCGCTAACTTCCAAGCCAATATCTTTGGCTTTTGTGATCAAGATTTCTGCATTTTTAACTACCGTTTCTTTATCATCCCCTAGTAAGTCGAGATCATCCGCATATCCAAGAATTTGTATTGTCCCATTGAGGGTAGCACCGGTCGGATTCGCCTGCACTTGTCTGACCACGTATTCTAAAACTAAGTTGAAAAGGACGCACGAAAGTGCATCGCCCTGTTTCAGGCCATCGCAGATCGAGAACTCTTGAGATAAACTTCCGTTTACGCGTATTCTACCCCTACTGCCGCGTGAGCAAATTTCGATAAGTCTAACTAATTTTCTTGGTACACCCAAGAACTCTAGGATCCAGTAAATTCGTGAGCGTATAATAGAGTCGTAAGCTTTTAACACGAAGGCACAAGTAAAATTCCCCGATAAATGTTACAGTTCGTTTTATCGCCTTTTTTAAAAATAGGAATAATAATAGAGGTATTCCATTCCTCCGGCATGTGTTCTGTTTTCCAAACTGCGCGTATTAATTTACTAATTTGCCTTGTGAGGCAAGGGCCTCCATTTTTCATCAGTTCTGACGGTAGGTCGTCGATGCCCGCGGCTTTGTTATTTTTCAACTTCTTTATGGCCATTTCTATTTCTATATCAGCAGGATCATCAATTAATAGATCAGCAGTGTGGATTTCGCCGAGATTAACTTCAACGGGGGCTTCGCGTACATTTAATAGTTTATCGAAATAGTCTTTCCATAAATTCAGTCTCTCTGTCGCATCGGCTACTAGATTGCCGTTTTCGTCCCTCATTACTTCCGTTCTACTTTGAAAGCCTTTCCTCATAAAATTGATTCCCCTGTACATCTTACGCGGGTTATTTTGTTTATTGTGCGTTTCTATTGCTAGTGTTTTATTCTTTTCCCACTTCCTTTTCTTGGATCTATAAAGCCTATTTGTACTTTTACTAATCTCGAGATACTTCTTATGTGTTTGATCGCACTTATTTTGTAAATTACTTAGTCTTGCCTTCCGATGTTTTTCGAACCAGAGTTTGCACTCTTCGTCAAACCATGGTTTGCTTTTGGTTACTTTCTTTAAACCTATCGTAAGTTTCGCGGCGGTTTTTATCGCCTTTTCCATATTGCTCCACAGGGTTTCCGGGTCCTCCTCGCAATTATTGTTATCGTCTCTCTGTTCTTGGAGAGCGTCGAAACTATTAGAAATCTCAACTTGATAATTTAATGTTTCTGTTGCTGTTTTGAACTTATCTATATTGAAACGATCTGTTGGCTCTGTGCGGCTTGTTTTCTGACTTAACGCTAGCCTAGATCTTAGTTTTACTATCACGAAAAATCTGAATTCAAATCCGCTCCCCTATATGATCTTATATCGAGAATGTTTGTATGACGTCTTCTGTCAATTAGAACGTGATCAATCTGATTGTGAGTGATACCATCTGGTGAGTTCCAGGTGGCCTTATGTATATTTTTATGCTTGAAATATGTGCTTTTGACAACGAGGTTCTTTGAAGCTGCAAAGTTTATTATTCTAGTTCCATTATCATTACTGACGTCATGCAAAATTTCTGATCCTATTGTAGGCCTATACATAGTTCTTTTCCAATTTTCGCGTTGAAATCTCCCAATACTATTTTTGCTTCAAAAGTTGAGAACTTGTCAAAAACCTGCTCGATTTTTTCGTAAAAGTGATCTTTAGTGTCTTCGTCTTTATCCTCGGTGGGGCAGTGCACATTAATTATTACCTGTTTGCTGAAATTACCCTTTATTACAATGTATGATAACCGATCGTTAGTGAATTGCATGTCGATAACCGCTTGCGAAATTCGTTTATTAATAAGAAAACCGGTCCCCAGTCTGAACTTCTTAGCTCCTCAAAGTGGAAAGTATAGTTATCCTTAGAAATTGACGCGAAATCGCCCGGCCAGCAGGTTTCTTGAAGTGCTATTAAGTCAGTTTTGTAATAATTTGCTATCTTAATGAATTCGCTAAATCCACCAGTATTTAGACTACGCGCGTTTAGAGTTCCCACCCTTAGATCTTTAACTGTAGTTTTTTGTTTTTGCAAGTTAGCCATGGTAGTTTCAAGATAATCCGCACGTTAGGATCCTATTCCGATCGTAGGTGAGTCCACTGTCCCAGGAGTGATAACCCCCATACCTCCCTAGGTCTAAGTATGGGAGCTTTTCGACTCTGACAAGGAGCATGTCAACTTGTCGTCAGGCACATTACAGTTTCATCCTCGTATCCTAACATCCCCCTGCAAGGCAGCGCGCCTACTGGCATCAATACCCCTCTGGCCCTATACACGCGAATCATTCCACACATCCCTTGAAGGCGGTGTCATCGCTGCGGTGTCCAATGGGCAGCAGGATTTTTCCCTTACAAGATTTTTAGTTTTGGTTCGGAATGAAATATTATGCTCTACACAAAATTTTACAAGTCAAAAATTTATAAAGGGTACCCACCGTCCGTTTCGAGTGTCTGCGTTTCAACGAACGATGAATTTCCCTTCGGGGGAGCCGCTTGAAATGCCGAGCCTCCTGGTCATAAAAGATTGTTTCAAGGAGAGCTGATTGTCTTGCTGTAGCTGGAGATGTACTCTAAGTGGAGCCACAAGAGTGAATGACTCGTCTGATTTTTTTTTTTTTTAGATTTCATAAAAACATTTTTTGATCAAGTATTTTACATAGATGGTGTATACAAATGTCGATTTTTATTTGGATTATCAGTCCTGTTCGGAAGAAGCCTACTTTAATTATGAGTTGTAATGTAAAGTTTTGGTGGGTGTGGTGGGCCCACACTGGTAGTAAATATCCACCTAGAAACACTACCCGAATCGGGTAGTGAGGCAATGAACTTTCGGGTTCGAACTGCTATCAATTTTTTTTTAATGGTAAAGTTTCGCATGCATCAAGTGGTATTGCTCTTATGTGAGAAGGTAATATTCATGAGAAAATTTTAACAAAACCTGGTAAATATTGATAGAACTTAACCTAAAGAGAACTGTACACTATTTACAGAAATGAAGAGGATTCTTCGTTATTCAAATCAGTAGATATACAGGGGGAGTTCTAATCCTAGATACCTACCTTACCAGCATCGAGAAGCTTATAATCTGTAGTGGTTCATGTCCGTGCGATACAAGGCCGGGCAGCCAATGAACGTAAAAGGAAGTTTACTGTACTTCCACCGGGACTTCGGTGGTTCGGAACCCACCTTAAATTTTAGGTCCCTTCAGAAAAAGCTGGTGTCGTACCAAGACTCGAAAATGAGTCAGCGATCTTCTTGCGGTTGAGGCTCCTACGGGTGACTCACGTTCGATGGTCGCTGAACGCCTTCGAGTAATGGACACACACACACACAAACACATACACTAACATAACACACCAGGGCAGTCACTGGCGGACTGGGTACCTTTGGGCGTCCGCGGGAAGTCGATATGTAGGGGCGCCTTCCTGAAAAGAAAAAAAAAGCAGAAACCACCATTGTTTTCTGTCCCACTTTTATAATGATTTTTTTATTTTCATTAACAAACATATTTTCCACGACACAGCAGTAGTATATACATGCCTTAGGGGGGCGCCTGACAGGGTGGGCGCCGGCGGGGTTTCCCGAATCCCAACCTATGGCCAGTCCGCCACTGGGGACAGTGCTTCGAGTCTGTGCATCTAACTGATGACCTCAGAGGGATCGTTCCGTCCACCCTAGTCTGGCCGTATGTCTTTCTGCGGCCTGCTCGGGAGGCTGCTGAATGGCAGAGTGGGTGAGGAGGATCATTTTTCTTGATCAACAAAGGAGGACGCCATTTACTATGCGATAGGTACGCCTAACAAGGGGACCTTTAGGTCTGCTTTTTTTTGTTTGAATTGATACTTTCCTCAATGAAAGGTACGTGCCAGAGGTTTTCTCAGAAAAATCAAGAAGACGCAATTTTGACCCATTTTCGAGAAAAATGCATTTCAAAAATTTCAAAACGAATGGTCATCGAGCCGGTGTAGAAGTATATCGAAGAGTCGATAGCTCCCTGGTAGAGCGCTCGGCCGATGGCCGCAAGGTTGCGCGTTCGATTCTCGCTGTCCATACTTTTTTTTTATTCATTAAAATGCTTTTTTATTTAATTTTTGAATAACATTTGATAAAATTATACCATTTAATGATTATTTACTCCTTATTTTCAATGAGAACTCTGTTAATCGTATTTTTATTACCACTCGTTTGGACAATTGTGCATTTTGTTAAGATTCTTTATAATCCAATAGTTTCTAGTATCTATATTATTAAATTAAAGTTGGAACGAAGTATTTGAAATACAAATTTAAATAATAAATACGAAATGCCAGTGGATGTAGTGACTCATTTCATAGATATTTACTAACAAGAATCAGAAGTGTCTTGAAAGTGTATTTTTTCACTTTGTTCCTACTTTAATTCAATAATATAGATACTGGAAACTATTGAAGAATAAATAATTTTAATAAAATGCACAATTTTCCAAATGATTGGTAATAAAAATACTATTAACAGAGTTTTTATTGAAAATAAGGAATAAATAATAATTAAATGGTATAATCCTATCAAATGTTATTCAAAAATAGAATAAACAAGCATTTTAATGAATAAAAAAAAGTATGGTTAGTGAGAATCGAACGCGCAACCTTCCGGCTATCAGCCGAGCGCCCTACCAGGGAGCTACCGATGATTCGAAATACTTCTACACCGGCTCGATCACCATCCGTTCGAAATTTTCGAAATGCATTTTTCTCGAAAAAAAATCCATGCCGTATTTTTGACTTTTAAATCCCCTGCTATAAGGACTTTTGTCCCTAATGAAAAAAGTTTATCAAGGTCTGATGAAATTAGAGTAGATCGAGGTGAAGAGTACACCGAACTAATGTGTAGGTTATTTTTGAGTTTAATACCCACTGCTTCAAGATTGAGGGTATTAATGTCAATTTTGTGAAAGATGATGTCTTTTTTAATTAAAATAGCTAGACTCCCTCCCCCACTCATTTCTATATTTTCTAACTACATTACACCCAGAGAATGTTTTGAGTAAGTCCGTTGGCATTCCAGTATGCCATAAATAATCTATCACGTCTGCCTTGCATCAGAGTCATATTCAAGCAGTATTTGTGTCATTATTTTGAATTTTTCGATTTTACTTTTGCAAATTGAAAGTGATTTATTTAGGTTTTGTTGTAAACGTGGAAATTCGATAAGACCAATTTGTTCATTTAGTGAGTGAATTTCGCTACTTATACTACTTATGAGTTTAGTTGAGCTAGTAATGGGTGAGATCAGTTGACCTACTGCGAGGTTCTTTGTGGCTTGAAGTTTTTGAATGATATTTTCTTGTGAGGATTGGCACAATTCGGGCGGCGGTCGTCCTGAGTGCCGGGAACTCTGTAGACTTTAAGCTTGGAGGTGATCTGGACAATTGGTTTCTCCCGTTATCTTGGCTCTTTGCAGCTCAATTTTGTTGATATGCTCGACGTACGATGGGCATTTTCTGAAGTTTGCCGTGTGCCGTCCATTGCAGTTTGCACATGTTGTTTGACTCTGTAGGTCTTTTTTGCATCCGCTGGGGAGATGTGGTCCAGCGCATTTGACGCACTTCGGGACATGGTTGCAGCGTGAATTGCCATGAGCAAACCGATGGTACCTATGGCATTGGGTAACACCAATGGGATTCCTGTATCGCTCAATTTTGACTTTAACATGGAGTATGCATTTTGCTTTGTAGATGGTGCCTATCTTTGTGTCTGGGTGTAGTAAGATTATGAAGAATGGATGAGTTTGCTTGGACTCAGCCTTCTGTTTAATTTTGATGCATTTAACACCTGGGAACCCTTGTTCATCCAGGTCGTCGATGATGTGTTGGATTGGGAGGTCAGGCAAACCTTTGATGACCATTTTAAGTGACTTTTCATCCTTCGCTGCATACGTATGGAAATTGAGGTTACGGCTCATGAAGATCTGGACCAAGGCCGCATGATACTGCACATTGTGAGGTTTGAAGGTGTAGGTCCCGTCAATAATTACAAGGGTAGGTGGCGTTTCCACCCTTGATTTCAATGCTTTTAGAAGTCCTTACAGATCCTGGATCTCGGATTTAACGATAATTGGTGGAATTTTGTTTTTTTGGCTTCAGTTCCATGATTTCGGATTCATTTTCGGATGTGACGCTGTTATTGTCGGTGGTATCCATGTGTGTACTAGTTGTTTGTGCGTCTTTCATATTTTTAAGCAGATCAAATTGGTTGGAGATTTCCAGGGTTGATTCTTCTTTATTCGCCCTTTTAGAAGGCTCGTCATCAGTTACTTTGGAGGATTTCCGCTTCATGCTGGTGTTCTTCCTAACTACAGCTTCCCATGTTCCCTGGTCCATGTTTTTGACACTGTCGGCCATAAGGCCTCCAGTATTTTCTATCACTTTTTCGACTGAGAATATTTTGTGAGGATTTCCTTGGTTTAATCACTTTTACTCAGCAGACACGCTTCCAAACTCCTCTATCTATCATATGATCAATGCTGTTCAATCACTATGATGACTCGTCTGGCTTGGGACGCTGCCTTGTATAACTCCTGCTCCAGCTATTTTCCTGAAACAGAAGCGAAAACAAATGTACAATTAAACAATCTGTCAAATGTAGGGGTATTAGAAGATGTACTTGAAGTTCCGAACTTTCAAATGAACGAAATGGAAAAAAAAAATCTCTGAAATTAGCCTAGCGGAAATAATTCAGGAAGGCGTAAAGTAAGTATTCTAAAGGAAAAATCCAAAGATAATTAATTTTTAGAGGTTATAACACCCTCAAATGTTCATGGTGATGAGACCAACGCACAGTGTGCAGAATGACCGCCTTTACACACTTTTTTTCGAGTTAAAAATAGTATTAAATTATCTTGTAATAAAACAAGTTTTTTCCAGTGTGGTGAGAGCCACCGGAAAAGATATTTAAAACCACCCTTAGTCATTCAAAATCGTCAAAATGACAGTCATTCCACACTTTTTTTTCGAGTTAAAAATGGTATTAAATTACCTTATCATAAAACAAGTTTTTCCAGTGGGGTAAGAGCCACCGGAAAAGATATTTAAAACCACTCTTAGTCATGCAAAATCACAAAATCGTCGAAAAGACCGTCATTACACACTTTTTTTCGAGTTAAACATAGTATTAAATTACCTTGTCACAAAACAAGTTTTTCCAGTGGGGTAAGATTAATACCCAAGGTCTTTGTTTCAGGCGTCATTCACTCTACTGTCACTCTGTCTACAAACTATTTGTCACCACACTTTTCTGTCTTGGCATACTACTCTAGCTTCCTTCACGTCAATGCATTTTTTTATGCAAGCTCTTAATCTATGAATAAACCATAATGAATTGTTTGAATAATTATGTTTTTCAACTTGCGTTAATTCTGCCGTACAAACTAAAAAGATACATAAGTCCAATCTCACTCGAACTGAGAAAATCGAAAAAAACTGTTTGCCCAAAGAACTCTAATATCGAATAATATTTTGAATAATCTATATACACTATTAGGGTAAAAATACTGTGCTCTTTCATATTTTGCAATAAAAAAATGATTTTTTAAACAATTTCTATTAGAAAATGGACTTGCGTATTTTTAATAGTCACGAAAAGTCGAAAATACAAGGCAAAAAGAACTCAAAGTCACTTGCGGACAGTGCCTTTATCGCATAGATCGAGCGCGGCCTCGAAATCCAACAGAAAAACATCCGTAAGGGACACTATGTAGGGTGGTGGGGGCTGGTCCTAGTGTCATATATAATATAGATCAGCTTATTCCAAATATCCTGATCTTCGCGTGAAATAGTATTTGCGCTGTTTTATTGTTATTAATATAGTGCCAAAAAAATTAATTTTTAGTAATAAAATAATTTTTTAATGAAAACAAACTTGCTAAAATAAAATACAATAATAAATTAAGTAGAAAAACATATTATCCAATAGGAGTATTTTGTGGTGGTTGTCCAAATTTGATCGTTGAATTCTTGATTTATTTTAAGGATTTCTGTAAATTGACTTGATTATTGAACGTTAAATGGGATTTTGAATTTGATTTTAGTCTGATTGAAAATTCTTGAATTTCAGCATATTATCCATCAAATGAATTCTAATTATTTTAATGAATTCGAATGGCGTAATGAATTTTGTCGAATCTGATGTACGTAAACTAAAATTGTGTTAACAATTTGTGTTTAAAAAAAGGAAAAATCAGATTAGTTTTTATGAAAAATTATCTTTTGATCAAATGCTCTAACTGAAAATTAACTTATTTGTTATGTCTACTTATGTCTACTGAATTGTCCATGGGAAAATTGAAGTTTTTTTGATGCTTTACAAAAAAGTTTCTTACATTGTTATATCTTACTTGTGAGAAACAATCTAAGCAAAAAAATACAGGATATATATTATGGTGTTCGAAAAAATGGCTATTTTGTCTAGTTTGACTGGATTACTAGATGAATTGATAATACCTAAATTATTACAAAAAATTAATTTTGCTTTAAGGCTTCTGCATTTTTGTAGATAAAGTGTAATTATTGAACCCAAATAAATATTTAAAAGTCATCCGTTTTACGTAACTTCAATTTTGCAGAAGGGGACAAAAAAGGGTATAAATTATTGCAGTAAACCATTTATTTAAGTTTTTGGTAATTCAAAATCACATTGTTGATTATTTTATCAGAAAGTATGAATAACGAAGTATATTATTAAATATTTTTCGTACAAGTATGTAGGTTTTAATATTCGACGCATCTCAGATTTCAATTATTTTTTAATAGTAAATAATTGCAAAAGGATTAGTCGCACTAATTCTCATATAAACCTCGCTTATTGTTAATGTGAAAATTATGCATTTGCGGCTACTTAACAATTAGAAAATGTAGTAATTTAAAACTTATACATATCTTGAGATATTTTATCATATAAGAAATTTATTAAAATTCATTACAAATTTATTATAACTTGAAATATTTTGAGAGAGAGTCTGAGACGTATGCATTTCGACACTAATCGAAATTGTACAACAGGGTGGTCCAAAAATGCATTGCAAAATTTTTTTCACCCTAGAGGGCAAGTAATAAATTATGGTAAAAACTTCATGTTATTGTTTATACAATTAATTATTGTTTTTTTTTCTTCAAATTTCCTTCAAATTGAGTATGGATGGTTTATATCTTCTTTGACGCATTATTAAATAAATCATCAAAGTCATAATAAAATTTGAATTATAAAAGTGCATTTATCATTGCTTTCTTCATAGTTCTTCATGATTAGACTGTATATGAAATGGATTTAGATTATATTTCATTATAGCATTTTAATGTTTTATGAATATCAATCTGACATGCTGGAAGACAGAAAAAAAATATATTAAAATATATTTACGAAGATAATTCCATGTTTAATATTTTATATGATTGATCCACATTTTTTAATAAAAAATTGCTTTAACTAATAAAAATTTTTAAAACAATAACACGACGTTTTTAACAGAATTTACTACTCCCCGAAATCATTCAATATTAGTGTCGATTCAGGAAATATGATTTAAAAAATATTTTTGGAAAAAAATTCTTTAAACAAATTATATTTGTTCAAACAATTGAAAAATGGTTAATATATTCCTTTTATACACTATAAAGTCAGAAAATTAATTATATTTATATTATTTTTTTAAAGTTATCGATAAAAAACTGCTTAAGCAAATCAAAGTTGTTTAAACAAATAGAAATTTATCAAATATTGAAAGATATGTATCAAAATTATATAATTATTTAACAAAAAGTAGCATAGGATACCAATTTAAGAAAAAACTGGAAATCTCTGGGTCAATTTTTAGAAATGTTGAGAATAAACAATAAGTTATTGTTTAAATAATTACATAATGTTTTTTAAAAAAATCACTACTCCAAGCAATGACAAACTATTACATTTCAATCAGAAAATACGATTATTTTTTACATTTTTTGGGAATAAATAATTGTTTAAATAAGTTACATTTGTCTAAACCATTAAAAATTGTTCAAAAACTCATGGAAAATATTCAAATTGTCCATTAGTAATTATTTGTATGAAAAAGACGATGGAAATGGCTAAAAAGTAACGATAATACGTAAAAATGTAGTTTTTTTATTTTTGGGTAATATTTGGGGCGCTGTGGGGGGTAAGGGTGGGTTAAAAATAAAAGTTATTAGTATGCTTTTATTTCATAGGTACTCCTCTTCAATCCCTGAAAAGTTTGGCACGTTTCGATCAAACCCTGAAGTATGAGTTCAATTTTTCTAAAATCCAAAATCTCCCCATGTTAATTAAATGGGATTTTGAAGTGCCCGGTGGCACGTGTTAATATTCGAATTTCGAAAAAAAAATTAGGGATTTTTTTTCTCCGGAAATGGAAACTTTTGCCGGGGTACTGCTTGTCCTGTAGCTCGAAAAGCGTTTCTTGGACCACCCTATTGTACAATCATAAAATTGTACGTATATTTATTCCAAATACATATTTTTACCGTAGAAGAAAAATAAATTTCACGCGAACAATGTATACATTCAATCTATATGTATAATATATTATATATTATATTATCACGCGCTCTTGCTGGCTGTCGCTCGTCCCGCAACTCCAAAGTCCGAACATTTCCGAAGAGTACCGAAAATGCCGGGACTTATTTCCCTTGGATTTCGGATCAGTGCTCGAGCTATTTTATAAAGCAAAAACATACGCAAGGGCAAGTGATTCTTTTCGTTTGTAAATACGCTCCGCACTCGGTCACTTTTACAAGGCAAAAAGACGCAAAGCACTTTAGGTTCTTTTTCATTTGTATGATGATGACGTATTAGATGCCGTGTACAAATTTTGGTACACGCAAAGTGCTTTGTGTATCTTTTTCTGTTGTATTTTTAAAATTTTTCGACTTTCCTCAGTTTTAAACAATCGTTTTTTGCAATAAATATTAATAATTAATAACTTGTATTACGCTAGTTAGATGCAGCTTGCTCTTACGAATCCAGTGATACCAAAAACTCATTTTTCATAAAAATCTCACTTATGTATCTTTTTAGTTTGCACGGCAGAATTATTCTCTCACAACGAACAAAGTGGACAAAAAGTTAAAAATAAATAATATTTTAGGAAATTTTCAAAACAGAATCTCAAATTTTTGTTACTCATTTCAATAAAAAACAAATAACTAAATAAATAAGTAATAAAAATTAACTTGAAAATCTGAAAAAGTCCCGGTCTTAGTGTTCTTCACAATCATATAAATAAAAATATATTTTTTAAAATACTCCTAAATAAAAAGATATAATTATAAAAAATGGAAAAAAATTGTAAATAATAAAGCTGAAAACCCCCAAATGTTGACGATAGCATTGCAGAAGCGAATTAAATGTAACAAAAAATATTTAAAATAATTATTGACTATGCAAAAATTTGTTTTGCATTTAATTCGCTTCTGTAGTGATATCATGAAAATTTGGGACCAGCTGGAAAATATATTTTTCTATACAGGACTGACGGGGAAAATTTTAAAGTTTAAGCTCGTTTTTCTCGAAAAATACATAATAATAAAGTGAAGGAAATAATAAAATCAAAGTAAATAGAAAACTGTGGAAACTTATTCTTCTAGGTACGTATATATTCATTAAAATTTTTAATAATTACAATTTCAAAAGAAAAAAACGTATTTCGTTCGCTCCTAGTTTCGAAACTAAAAAAATTACATTAGAACGGCGTCAAGTCCTTAAAAAAATAGACTATTGAAGTACATAATAATATAATGGAAAATTCTATTTTTTCATTCACGATTTACTCTGATTTGGCTAACTTTTTTTAGATGAAATATTTTTCACCCGCATTTAGAAACTCAATATCTCAGAAGTAACACATCTACTTCCGCGAAACTGGATAATTTTTTCTGATCAAACCTTTTTAGACTAAATTCAGCAACGTTTCAGATTAGGACTGGACTTTTGTTTTATCTTCAAATGGTGATTTCTATTTTATAGTGTCTTTTTGCTAGCCTGAAAGATTCCAAGTCTATTGATTATCTAGTTCCGTACTGCCACTCTTCAGTTGAGCATTTCTTTTCTCACATTTAGTTATTGAAAGATGATCATTAAATCGAGTTTATTTCGATACAAAAATCTAACTTAGTCTCAAATCGATTCTTAGTTTTTACAGTGTACGCTGGATACTAACTATCCTAACTTTGCTATACTTCGTGGACGCCGTAATAATTCTAAGAACAATATTTCATCGGGAAAGAACTTGCAGTGCAAACTGCATTCCTTTTCGTTCATATAATTTGTCCCAGACAATCCCGCTCCAGTTTTAATTGCTCGTATTTTCGGATCGCTGAGCAATCGCGCGGTCTTAGTTTCCCGGGCTCATACGCACTCCCGGCTATTATTCTCTTGCGAACTCTCTTTGCCAGGGACAAGGCTGTCTTGCTTTCGAGTTGCGATTGCGGACGACCCGCCAGACTTGCCTATACTAAAGTTATCTAGCGTCTTGCTCCATCCAGAGGCATTGAAATAGAGGCAGGTTGTCTGGAATACGTAAGACGTTTGTTCAACTCAAGAATCCGAGCGCGAATTGTATCGGTGAAAATGAGGAAAGATTAGATATCGCCTTGTCCGTTCGTAATGTTTTCGTCAAAGATCAGATTTATTCAAATCGTATTCCTTTGAATATATAGAACCCGTATTCAGAAACAATCTATATGGGTTTAGCTAAGTCAGTTAATGGTATTCCAGTGACAAGGCTAGATTGTCTATATATCTCGGGCTTACCTTACAGAAGTCGCTTTTGTAGATCATGATAACTAAAAGATTCGAAATTGAAATTTCAAGGAATTCGTAGGTCAGGGAGAATAAATTCAACTCCTATGCAAAGACTTTTCGATACTAGTCGTTGTGAAAACATGACGCAACTTAATGCTTATGGAATACCATTCAGAAAATATAGCTTTTATTCTGGAAATCTAGAGGATAACTTCTTGCTAACATTGCACAGTATAGCTCTGATCTTTGTTATATTCAATTAACTCGATTTATCATTAGACATGTTTGACGTTACAGTCAAAATTCTTCTTCAATCTATTATTAAAATTTCCTGCTTGACTGGTACGCAAAAGCTTGAAAGTTGTGAAAAATCTAGATACGGTCTAAACTTTCGCGGACCAGATGATATATGGGATGTCGCCGAATTCGCGTAATTTTGGTTACATGACACGTTCCTTCGTAGAAAATTAAATCGCGGTGATGTTGAAAGTCCATTTTTTATCATTTTGTGCTCTTATAAATCCTTGGCCTGTCTACTGAACGTTTGCCTTTTCCTTTTGGCAATGCGGTACGTGATCGTGGCGGCATTTTGTTTAGGGAATATTATTCCGATCGAAGTAAGTGTCGTTAAAATTCAGTACCCAGTCGCCGAGTGCGACGTGATTACAATATAAGATTTTTCCGTAAGTATACAATGCGATTGTACAGTGCGCTACAATATCATTTTACATCAAACCTTCTGCGATGAAAATTATTATTTGAATATAAAATTTCAGCCAGAAACTCATATAAATTTTGAACTGAATGAATCATTTTTGAACAGAGGATGCACCATCTGGTAATTGAGGTTAAGGCCGGATGATTGTGCAAGAAAACAAATATCGATTAAGACGCACAGAGAGTTTACTGATGCTAAAATGCAATTTGGCGTTATGCAGTCGACAGTTGCGGCTTCTCACAAAATTCAACCTGTCGGTAAATTGTAGTGCACACAGCATATTTCAAAGGATTTCGCATAATGACATGTAATTTTCAAAATGACTGCGTGCGCAAATTCTTACTGACTGTCTTTTTAATCAAGGCGCTGCTGATGCCGCGTGACAACCTATAGACCACATGTTCAAATACATTAAATCGCCGTTTACCCTTCGCCGTCTTCGCCTCGGCGCCCGTATAGCACGCGACATTAATGCTAGGGTTGCAAATTTGCAATCAATCGATCTTTGATTGCAATTTCAATTGTATAAAAATAGAAGCTATTTGTATGTACAGTACCTTCCCACTTACCAGGTTCTGGAAGCTGGAATTACAGCATTGTCATATCGATATGAGCACTATGCCATAATTTAGTACTTATTTAGTGATAATTTATGTTGCAGGAAAAAAATGTTGTGCCCGGTAATTTTGGTCAAAAACATTTAATACTGCTGGCTTCAGGTGACTATGATATGTGAAACTCGGAAACCACTACTATCTGTTACAAAAATCCTGGCCCCTCTACAAATCATTGAATATCTCAATCAAGAAAAATCGCTTAAAAAACGAAAATCATCTTGTCAATCATCATTTCATTATGAATAAGTGCAATATCATTTGATTGCGATGCGCCCATAAGTTTCGCTGCAAATTCGCAGTGAAGGTGAAAAAATGTGGTTAAAAGCACCTTTTATAACTTAGTCAACTTTCGACCGTTCTATTTCGAGGAAAAATGCATGCATTTTTTGGAAAAAAATCGAGTAGTTTGCTTGAAGTTTCATTTATGAGTACGTTTTCGAAAAATTCAAAAATATTTATAACTTTGGTGTCGGCAGTTAATAGAAGCGAAGAATGCTAACTCAGCTTCTAATCAGGCTGAAAGGCTCTACTAAGGCTTACAATTAAAAAAAAATCAACAAATGCTATGGTAGGGGTTTTAATACAGTTAATTACATCAATAACACGCTTTGCATATTATTTTTTTCGGCTTTTTTTGGGACTGGAGGCACAAAAGAAGTGGATGATACTCTCAGCAGGTTCCAGGGTATCGATATCCTGCTTGATCCTTCGCATCATAAAGTGACCTTTTTTTTCTTCAACTTTCGTACATCTGGCAGAATGTGCCACGTGGGTCAACCGACTTTGACAATAGCGGACGGCTACCCCTTCAACGTATCGATTACAATTGTGGTCGACCACCGTAGAAAAAAAAGAGAAAAAAATAATATACAATAGCATGTTATTGGTGTAATTAACAAATTTTAAAAAACCACCATTGAATTTGTTTCTTTTTTTGAAAAATTTTAGGCCTCAGTAGAGCCTTCCAGCTTGATTAGAAGCTGAGTTAGCATCCTTCGCTTTTATTTTCTGCCGACACCAAACTTATAAATATTTTTGAATTTTTCGAAAACGTACTCATAAATAAAACTTCAAGCTAACTAGTCGATTTTTTGTCAAAAAATACATGCATTTTTCCACGAAATAGAATGTTCGAAAGTTAACCAAGTTATAAAAGGTGCTTTTAACCAAGTTTTTTCTCCTTCACTGCGAATTTGCATCGAAACTTATGGGCGCATCGCAATCAAATGATATTTTACTTATTCATAATGAAATGAGGATTGACAAGATGATTTTCCTTTTTTTAAGCGATTTTTCTTGATTGAGATATTCAATGATTTGTAGAGGGGCCAGGATTTTTGAAACAGATAGTAGGGGTATCAAATTCTCCTTTGTGCAGGAATTTAATGCTTACTTAGTGCTAATATATGCTGCAAAAACTAAATTCTATGCCCGGTAATTTTGATCAAAATCATCTAGTAATGCCAGCTTCTGGCGAAGCTACAACTCCTGTATGCGAAGCTCGGAAACTATTAGTGGTATCAAATTCTCCTTTGCACAAGTATTTAGTGCTCATGAAGTGTTAGTTTGTGCATAAACCTTTTAAAATTACAGATCAAACCAGATTTCAAGCAAATTTGTAAATGTTATTCAGGCGAATAATTTAGCATTAAACATTTTGATTATAGGTTGTTTCGTTCTTCAACAAATTAACATTTTTAGTTTGCAATTTTATTTTTTACAATTAAAATAAAAATAAATCGTCTAAAGAAAATTTGGAGACCTTTTTAAAATGAAAAATTATCCTTCCCAACATTTTTTTCGTATCTCGTATAGTTTTTCTGGTAAATGGAATTGTATATTTCGCAAAATGCATTTTCGGTGGATAAAATCAGATCCGTGGGTCAAAATCAGCTTCTTAATGAACTCGTCCTTTCCTTTTCCTTTTAGACCTTAAAAAAGTATACTAACGCGCAATCCAATGAAATTATTCCTTCGAAAGTAGTTGTGCTTTATCCAAAACGTGCAAACGTATGATAAAGAGCAGTACTCATAAAAACTCTTCAAGGATCACGAATCTATCATTAATTTTTTATTTTAACCCCCCTGAGTCCCTTTCATGGTTACACAAAAACTACCTTATGCATTAGGATTTTGCATAATATTGCTCTTGATTATTATTTTTCCTCTTTTTTTTCATAGATGCTAATGAATAAATAAATTACAAGATTTTATGTATTTGTTCATTAATTTTGTATTGCTCAAGTAGATTTGTTTACATGAATAATTTTATTTTCACATAATATCGTGAATCACGGGTATTTTATCAAGGCCGTTGTCTATTTAATAAACTTGGAGAGCGAATATTTTTGTTTCAATCCAACTTTCTAATGCAAAAGGATAATCGGTGAATTGAAAACAATGCAGTTGTTTCAAACGTTTCGGCAAACAATGGTGACATTTCTACAAAATTTCTTTCTTATTATTTAAACAATAACTATTTCTTGAAAGAAGGTGTTATGTTATAATTGCGAATTAATGGCATTTTCTGAATGCTTGGTCCTTTCTGAATATGAATTTGTGTTTTTATTTTAGTTGTTTATTTAATGTTTAAAGAATTTATCATTGTTTCAATGCAACTTTTGACCGGAAAAAGCTTGCGAAACTTTTTGTTTTTCAATAAGTTTCAATACTTTTTTCTAATTCTTAGCTTTTGTAACATAAAACTTGCATCTGTTCAAAAAAATTGTCAAGATATAATATCAAAAATAGTGTTGCCGCCGAGCGAGTAATCCCGAGGAACGAGACCGGACGAGAAGAGACATACTTGCTGTCTCGGTATTCCTCCTCTCGTTTTGCCTCGTCTCATTTTTCTCGTCTCGTGGTGTCCTTCTTCGTTTCTCGCCTCGGTTTTTCCGAGGAATGCGACAGATGTGCGCTAGCAGAGCGGACAGCTTGAGGAAGCGTCCCTTTGCCACTCTGACGAGCTAATGTCCATTTCGGAGTTGTTGGTGGAAGGGCGCACAGTGCACTGTATAAGATCTTCACAGCTATCCTAAATGATAGGATTGTTCGGACAATTGAAAGGCGGAAAAACTATAGGGGGTAAGTGCCACTTTTTTCGAAAATGAGATTTTTGCATTTTCGAATGGTCTTGGTAAAGGCCCTCACTACTGCGTTAAGGAAATGTCAAAATACCAATTTTTGTTCCATAGCTTATTGCCACTATCTCTCGCACTTCGCCATTCCGACGGGTACCTCTGCGGCAAACCTGGAAACCGAAAGCAAAAGGTCACTCATGTATTTTACATGGTTGATCTTAACGTGTATGCTGGAAATAAAGAGAAACTACATCTAGCTCTAAAAATTGTCAAATAGTACACTCAAGAGATTGGAATGGAGTTCGGGCTAGAGAAATGCGCCAAGGTTAATTTGAAGAAAGGAAAACTTAATGGCTTCCCCGAAGATCCTGAGCTTTTTGACCGAAGCGCTATACGACACCTTTGCGCTGGAGAGACCTATACATACCTGGGCGTGCCACAGAGCCGCATTCAGGACGTGACATCTGTAAACGATACTCTCCGATGCATATACAAACGTCTCATCCGACGGATATGGTATTCCGAACTGTTGGCAAGGAACAAAGTATCTGCAATGAACATGATTGCCGTCCCAGTAATACTCTATTCATTTGGAGTAGTTCCATGGGCGATGGACGAGCTCAGATCCCTCGATATCGGTTCCCGAAAGTTTATGCACATGAACAAAAGCATGCACCTTAAGTCTTCTGGTCCACGACTTTACAGCTCACGCCGTCAAGGTGGTCGTGGAATATTGAATCTTGAATGTCTTCACAGCAGGATTATTCTGGGTTGAGCACATATAGTCGCAAATGGACAAGAACCTCTTCTCAAAATGGTCAGGAAACACGAAGAAAAGGGCAAAGGGGCGTTCCTGTACAAAGCAGCGGAGAAGGCTGCTGAAGCACTCGGCCTTGACTTCAATATCAGGTGTGAGCAAAATGCATCAAATCTTATGAATACTCACTCCTGAAGACCCGGATTAAGAAAGCACAGGAAAAAAACTTCCGCGAACAGCTCCTCGACAAGAGGATGCACGGCATCTTCCACAGAAATATGGAAGATCAGTTAATGTCGTATGAGCTAACGTTTGGTTTCCTTAGATCACCTGGATTGAAGTCGGGCACGGAGGGCTTCATTTGGCATGTCAAGACGGTGTCATTTCCACTTTAGCATACCGTCGCCACATTTTGAGCAAAGACATTCCCGATGATAGCTGCAGAGCGTGTCATGCACACCCCGAGCATCTGGGACACATACTATCTAGTTGTCAAACTCATGCGGAAACGATCTACATCCAAAGGCACAATGCGGCACTAAGAGTGCTTTATTACCATCTCTGTCACTCTTATGGCATTAGCCCAAATACTTTTACGCTAAACGCTCCTAAAGAAATAGAGTCAGTTGTAGAAAATAAGATGTGCCGCATATACTGGAACTTCATATTCTCGACAATTGCTTCTGTTGCGCACTCGAGGCCTGAAATAGTTCTCCTTGACTTCGAGAAGCGAACCATGTTCATTATCGAATTTTCGGCACCAGCTGACAAAAATGTTACAGCCAAGGAGAAAGAAAAGGAAGAGAGATATAAAGACCTTATTAGGGAGTTGCGACGGTTATACCCGGAATATTTTCTATTAAGCTAATCGTCTTAATCATCGACGCTCTTGGAGGTGCCAAGGTTTCACTGGTTAATAGCCTGAAAAGCATCCTAGCGTGTCAATAAAATGCTGAGACACTTGCGGGAAAAATGCAGAAGGTCGTCTTTGGGTAGCTCCATGTCCTCAGGGTGCACGAGACTTTTGCCGGATCATGGTATTGAATTCGTCGCAGACTGTAACCACCTATCTCACGGTCGCGAGACGTGGCTACGGCTTGAATTTTACCGCGATCTAGCTGGCAGCGGGTCAATACCGGTAATTCACACCTACGTCCACGTCTCACAACCGTGAAATGGGTGGTCACAGGGTACGACGAAATCACAACAACAGGCCGGCGAAGCCCTCGTGTGGTTTGAGGACACGAAGCGACCCAAGGCTGACAGCTTTCTGCATCCATCTCGCAAGTGCCTTGGCATATTTTTGGCACGCGTGTATGGCTTTAAGGTTCGTTTCTCGAAGTCTTGGAGAACAATGTCAGGCCTCGAGTGCGCAACGGTGACGGCAATCATGTTAGTCGCAGATACCTTGTTCAACGCCGACAGATTGGAAGACCAAATCTGTCTAAGAAGATGCTTGTATCTGCTTCGGAGAGACTCCTTCACTGATGTTACGTCCTGAATGCAGCTTTGAGGCACGCCCAGGTATTTATAGGTCTCTCCAGTGTTAAGATGTCTAATAACACTTATATCCACAAGCTCAGGGTCCTTGGGAAAGCCAGTAATCTTTCCTTTCTTCAAATGAATTTTGGCACACTTGTCCAAACCAAAGTCCATCCCAATCTCTCCTGTGTAGTTCTTGACGATATTTATAGCAGTTTGAAGTTTGCTCTTACCAGCGGCATAGATCTTCAGGTCATCCATATAAAGTACATGAGTGACCTTATGCTCACGCTGATTAGTGTCGCCACAGAGGTATCCAGGAGAATTTCGTAGTGCGAGAGATAGAGGCAGAAGTGTGATGCAAAAAAGCAAAGGGCTCATACTATCCCCTTGAAAGACGCCCCTCTGGAAGGTGACGTTGTTCGTCGTGAGACGATAATTCCTAGATGAGATGGTAAATCTAGTTTTCCAAAGAGGCATCAATCTCTCTATGCATCTCACTATGTGTGGATGTACCTTCAAGCTTTCCAACAGACATATGATAAGTCTATGAGAGGTTGAATCGAAAGCTTTCCGGTAGTCAATCCAGGCCATTGACAGGACGCAGTGATGCACTGTAGCGTTGTTCGTACATCTCTCGCCATACAGGCTCAATTCGTCGAACAATCCTGGTGTTTAGGACAGCTGTAAAGATCTTATACAGTGTGTTCAAACAAGTTATTGGCCTGTAATTCCCTGGTTTGGACAAGTTGTCTTTTTTCGGTAGGAGTATAGTGCATTCTAACACCAGCCACTGCGGAATGGGCGTCTCCGACTTTAAATATGAGATGAATATGCGGGCCAAATGTTGGTGTATAGAAGTAAACTTCTTCCAC
>CAKNXH010039404.1:0-10182 GCA_932178445.1 Andricus quercusramuli | reverse complement strand
ACTGAAAACGATAATTTAAAAAAAGGCAGTGGTTATATTTTCAGTTGACAAAATGATTTTTTAACAAAATAGTTAAATTTTTAACGAAAGAAATGAATTTTCAACCGAAGAAATTAATGTTCAACCAAAATTTTTAACTAAATAGTTGAATTTTCCACTAAAAAAGATACATTTTCAACAAAAAAGGCAGTAGTTACATTTTCAGTTAATAAAATTATTTTTTAACAAAACAGTTAAATTTTGTACAGAAGAAATGAATTTTCAGCAAAAGAAATTAATTTTCAACAAAAATTTTGAACCAAATGGTTGAATTTTCCACTAAAAAAATTACATTTTTATCAAGAAAGGGAGTGGTTACATTTTCAGTTAATAAAATTATTTTTTCAAAAAAATAGTTAAATTTTTAACAAAATGGGTGAATTTTTTAATAATAGAAATGAAATTTTCAAATAAAGAAATTAATTTTCAACCAAAATTTTCAACCAAATAGTTGAATTTTCCACTAAAAAAATTACATTTTTATCAAAAAAAGGGAGTGGTTACAAATTCAGTTGATAAAATTTTTTTTTAAACAAAATAGTTGAATTTTGTACAAAAGGAATTAATTTTCAACAAAAGAAATCAATTTTGAACAAAAGAAATTAATTTTCAACAAAAAAATCAGGAAGTCCAGGCAGTGATAAAAAATCAGGACAAGTCCTAATGAATCAGGAGCTAATTTATACACCAAAGACACCAACAGAACGTGTGTGCATTTATATTTGAGGGAATTTTTTGCTCGCCTCATAAAATGAATCACCTCAGTGTGACTGCCTTCTTTATGAGCTGTTTTCCTGCAATCCTCAATGCGATAATCTACCTGAGCGTAAAATGAAGATAGCAACTTTCTTCACCAGGACGACGCTGCTCACTCAATAAATTAATTCTCGTCACAACTCAAGCTACATAAATCCGGAGAGAAAAATCAAGTGCTCGTCTAAACAGAAACAGGTTTCGTTCCTTAAAAAGCGACATTGTATCTTACGGCCAACAAGTAGCCAACCCGTAACGACCTTGCAGACGTTTCGGCGAATGATAAAAAAAAAAAAAAAATCGACCCAAGTCTCGAGCCTCGTGCTGTAACTGTACTATTCAGCGGAGAATACGTCTGAAGAAAACGTGCAATCAAAGTTTTACTGGAACGAGTAATCACAGGGTTGGAATGGTGAGGAATGGACAATTCAGGATTGAACTACTCTAGCAGTTTCGGTCTCGTAATCGCGGGAATCGTAACCTGTCTCGTGAGACATTTTACCAGAATTGGTTATGGGCTCCGTTTATTTAGTGGAAAAAAAAGAATTTTTTCTTCCGTCTCCTTAGATCCTGAAAGTGAAATTGAAGTATTTTCGTGCTATGGTATACTTAAGAAGCTTATTTCAATAACATCTTCGTGTTTCACGCACTGGAAATGATTACTCAACTTTCAGTGTAAAAAAAAATCATTTTCAGGTACGCTCGAAAGTCATGCTTTTTTCCAAGGAGGGGAAATGTGGGGAAATAGGGGAAGTAAAGGGAAACGAGGGGAGGGGAAGTGGGAGAAGTGAGGAAAATGATGGACAGAGAAGTGAGGGAAGGGGTTGTAGGGGAAACAAGGCAATGGGAAGTAGGGGAGTGAGGGGAGGAAAAGTAAAGGATAAGGGGTAATGTTTGGAGGGGATGTAGAGGGTATGAGGGAAGAGGAAAAACAGGGAGTGATGGAAAATCAAGAAAAGAGGAGTGAAGGAATTTAAAGGAGGAAAATCAGGGGATGTGATGGGAAATGAGGGGGTAGAAGTAAGGGAATTGATAAGAAATAAGGGGAGGGGAAGCATAAGGAGGTGCAGCAAGTGAGGGGAAATCAGAGGTGGTGAGTAGAGGAAGTGAAGGGAATTGTGAAAAAGTAGGAGAAATTATTAGAAATAAGATTAAGTAGGGGTGGGGGAGTAATATCTCAGAAAGGAAGGTAGGAAAAGGGAATTGTCAACTATAGAAGCGACGGAAGGGGGAGTAGAGGATGAATAAGATGAGGAAAGGCAGGCGAATTTGGTGAAGTGAGAGGGGGAATATATGGAAGGTGAAGCTAGAAGAACTTAGGGTAATTGGAATGGATAATAAATAAGGGGAGGGGATGTATAATGGGGCACGGCCAGTGAGGGGAAATGAAGTGAGGGAAATAAGAGGAGGAAAACTTGGGGAAGTAGGGGAAGTGAGGAGAAATCAGACGTCGTGAAGTAGAGTAAGTGAAGGGAAACGAGGAAAAGTAGCAGAAATGATTAGAAAAAAGTTCAAGTAGGTTTGGGGGAGTGATGGCGGATAAAGGAAATCAGGGCAAGGGATAATAGGCAGGTAAGTGAGAGGAGGGGTTGTAGGGAAAATAAGGCGATGAGAAGTAGAGAAGAAAGGAGTGGAGAAGTAGGGGAATTGAGGAGACATCTTTAGAGGGCATGTAGAGGGAATCAGGAAGAGGAAGTAGGGGAGTGATGGAAAATCTAGAAAGGAGAAGTGAGGGAATTAAAGGGAGGAATATCAGGAGAAATGATAGGAAATGAAGAAGTAGAAGCAAGGGATTTGACACGAAATAAGAGGAGGGGAAGTATAAGGATGTACAGCAAGTGAGGGGAAATGGGTGAGGGAAATTAGGGGAAGACAAGTAGGTGAAGTACGGGAAGCAGAAGTAGGGGATTTGAAGAGAAATTTTGGAGGTGATGTAGATGGAATGAGGAGGGAAGTGAGGGGAGTAATGGTGAATCAAGAAAAGAGAAGTGAGGGAATTGAAGGGAGGAAAATCAGAAGAAATGCTAAGAAATGAGGGAGTAGAAGTAAGGGAAGTGATGAGAAATAAAGAAAGGGGCAGTGTGGAGTGGTAAGACAAGTGAGGTGAAATAAGGTGAGTAGAAATTGGGCGAGAAGAAGTAGAGAAAGTAAGGAGGAATCAGAGATGGTGGAGTGAAGAAAGTAAACGGAAACATGGGAAAGTAAAAGAAATGATTCGAAATAAGAATAAGAAGGGAGAGGAAGTAATAGCCGATAAAGAAAAGTAGTGGAAGGGAATTGTCAACTGGAGAAGCGAAGAGAGAGGAAGAAGAGGATAACGAACTTGGGAAGGGTAGGCGATAGGTAAATTGAGGGGAGGGAATGTATGGGATGTGATGCTAGTCAAATTAGGGAAAATTACAGGAGGTGAAATAGGCGAACTAAGGAGCATATAAGGAGAGAGGTAGTGGGGGCTGTGACAGAAAATGAGGAGTGTTGAATAAGGGGAAGTGAGAGAAATGATAGGTAAGGTAGTGGGGGAAGGCGTTGTAGGGGAAATAATGCGATAGATAGTATGAGAATTAAGGGGTGGAGAAGTAGGGCAATTGAGGGGAAGTGTTCAGAAATGATGTAGAGGGAAGGAAGGAAAGTTTGAGTAGGGAGAGTAATGGAAAATCAAGCAAGGAGAAGTAAGGGAATTAGAGGGAAAGAAAGCAGATGATAATATGATAAATGTGAGCAGGAGAAGTAAGGTAAGTGATAGGAAATACGGGGAGGGGAAGTATAAGGATGTACCGAAAGTGAGGGGAAATGAGGTGAGGGACATTAAGGGAGGACAAGTAGGTGAAGTAGGGAAAGTCAAGGGAAAGCAGAGGTAGTGGAGTAGACCCAGTTGAGAGAAACGAAGTAAAGTAGAAGAAATAAGTAGAAATAGGAATAAGTAGCGGAGAGGAAGCAATGGCCGAGAAAGGAAGAAAATGAGGAGTGTTGAATTAGAAGATGTGAAGGAAATAATAAGCAGGGAAGTGAAGGGAGGGGTTGTAGGGAAAAGAAGGCTATGAAAAGTAGGAGAAGTAAGGGAAGCAGAAATAGGGGATTTGAAGAGAAATGTTCGGAGGGGATTTGGAGGGAATATGGGGGGTGGTGGTGGGGGAGTGATGGTGAATCAATAAAAAAGAAGTTGGGGAATTGAAGGGAGGAAAATCAGAAGAAATGCTAGGAAACGAGGGAGTAGAAGTTAGGGAAGTGATGGGAAATAAGGGGAGGGGAAGTATGGAGGATTAGGACAAGTGGCGGGAAATGAGTTGAGTGGAAATTAAGGGGGGGCGGGGAGTAGAGGAAGTAAGTGGAAATCAGAGGTGGCGGAGTGAAGAAAGTAATCGGAAACAAGGGAAAGTAGAAGGAATTATTAGAAATGAGAATAAGGGGGGAGAGGGAGTAATGACCGATAAAGAAAAGTAATGGAAGGGAATTGTCAACTGGAGAAGCGAAGAGAGGGGAAGAAGAGGACAACGAACTTGGGAAGGGCAGGAGAAAGGTGAATTGAGGGGAGGGAAAGTATGGGAGGCGATGCTAGTGAAATTAGGGGAAATCACGGGTGGTGAAATAGGCGAACTAAAGGAGAGAGGAGATATAATAATATAATAATAATATAATAATAAATAAATATAATAATATAATAATATAAGGAGAGAGGTAGTAAAGGCAGTAAAAGAAAATGAGGAGTGTTGAATAAGGGGAAGTGAGTGAAATGATAGGCAAGGTAGTGGGGGAAGGCGTTGTAGAGGAAATAATGCGATGAAAATATGGGAAGTAAGGGGTGGAGAAGTAGGAGAATTGAGGAGAAATGTTTGGACGTAATGTAGAGTGGATAAAGAAAGGGTGAGCAGGAGGAGTGATGGATAATCAAGAAAGAAGAAGTGCGGGAATTCAAGGTGAAGAAAGCAAGCGAAAATATGAGAAATGTGGGCAGGAGAAGTAAGGAAAGTGAAGGAAAATAAGGAGAGGGGAAGTATAGGGAGGTAAGGCAAATGAGGGGAAATAAGGTGAGGGAAATAAGGTGGGGGAAATAAGGTGAGGGAAATAAGGTGAAAGTAGGTGAAGTAGGTAGAAAGGGAATATCCGAGGTGGAGTAGATGAAGTGAAGGGAAACGTGGAAAAGTAGGAGACATGATTAGAAATAAAAATGAGCAGGGAGAGCAAATAATGGCCGTGGAAGGAAATTAAGGGAATTGTCAACTAGAGGAGCGAAGGAAGGAGCATTAGAGGATAAATAAGTTGAGGAAGGGCAGGCGAAGGGTGAAGTGAAGGGCGCGAAAGCATGAGAGGTAAAGCTAGGGAAATTAGGGGAAGTTACGGAAAGTGAATTAAGTAATCCAAAGGGGAAATAAGGTGAGAGGTAGTAGAGACAGTGAGAGAAAATCAGAGGTGTTGGAGTAGGGGAAGTGAGAGGAAATGAAGAGGGATGAAATAAAGAAAGTGAGGGAAGAAGGATTGAGAAGAAGTTGAAGAAGTTTTGGAAAATTATGGGCGTGGGAGTAAGACAAGTTATGGGAAATCAGGATCAATCAAGGAAAGAAAAGTTGAGAAAATTAGAGGAAATGGAGGCAGGAAATACAATGAGGAAAAGTAAGCGAAGCGAAGGAAAGTGCGATCAGAGGAAATGAAGGAGGGGAAATAAGTGATGTAAAGAAAGTGAGGGGACATCAGGGGTGATAACGTAAGGGAAGTGAAGGGAAATGCGAGAAATTAGAGGAAATGATTAGGACTGGGGATGAGTCAGAACGGAGGAGTGATGGCTGGGAAGGGAGGTAGGGAAAGACTGTCAGCTGGATAGTGTGAGGATAGTGAAGGAAAATTACAGGAGGTGGAATAGAGCAATTCATGGTGAATGAGGAGAGAGGAAGCAGGGAAAGTGAGAAGAAAAGAGGGGTTTTGAAGTTGGAGATGTGAAATAAGGGAAGGTAAAATAGCTGAAGTGAGAGGAATTTTAGGGAGAAGTAGGGGAAGTTATGGGAAATTGTGGATGAGGAAGTACAGGAATTTATGCGAAATTAGGGAAGGGGAAATAGAGGATTCGAGGGGAAATGAGGGAGAGGTTTAACGATAATTAGAAGAGAGAAAGTAAGGAAGTGATGGAAAATGAGGGGAGTGGCCATAGGGGAAGTGAGGGGAATGCGGGAATGTGGAGAGGGTGAGCAGTAGAAGTGAGCGGAAGTAAAGGAAGGGGTCGTCACCCATCTGAATGCTATCCGCAATTTGGAAGTGAAGATAAGAATTGAATAAGAGGTTGATTGTTGGTTTTATTATCAATCAGTTAAAATCATCATATTAAACAAAATGATGAAATGTTCAACCAGAAATAAGAATTCTCAACCAGAAAGATATTTTCTACCCAACCAAGAAAATTTTTAATAACAAAAAAATTTTTCAAACAAAAAGGGAACAGTCGAATTTTCAGTTAAAAATTGATTTATAAAGAAAGGTATTCAAAAAAATACATAAATTTTCAACCAAATAGTTTAATTTTTAACTAAAAAATATAAATTTGCTACTAAAGGAACAATAAAATACATAAATTTTTAGACAAAAAGTGAAATTTTAAACTAAAAATATAAATTTGCGACCAAAAATAAAATAGTTTGTCTTCCAGTCCAAAAAAATAATTATTAAAAAAACTAATTTTCAACCAAATATTTAAGCTTTCAACTTAAAAAATGAATTTTTAAACAAATTAATTAATTTTCAATCAAAAAATTTAATTTTAAACCAAATAATTGAATGTTTACCCAGAAAGAAGAATTTTGGTTTCATTATCAATTAAAAAAGTTTTCAACAAAATACAAAAATTTTTAAATAAATGTTTTCATTTCCAATTAAAAAAGATTAGTTATCAACCAAACATGAAATAGTAAAATTCTCAATAAAAAAATTTAATTTTCAGTCAAAAATAAACTTTTTTCTAAACAAAGAAGTATTAAATTGTTAACTAGGGAATGTTAAAAGTTTTAAATTTTTTTAAATAAAATGATAAATTTCTAACAAAAAAATTTAATTTTCATCCAAATAGTTGAAATTTAAACTACAAAGATTAATTTTCGACCAAAAAAAGAATATTCCAATTTTTAGTTCAAAAAATTAATTAATAACAAAAAACTAATTTCCATCAAACCAGTAAAATTATCCGAAAAATAAATTTGAAAGTAAAATGATTTATACAAAAAAAAATTTTTTTCGAATAATAAATTCCTCACTAAGGATCCAGTGATTAATTGTAAATTTTCAAAAACAATATTATCCGATCGCGACTCATAGAAAAAATTTACTTTTTCGAATATTTTTTTTTTCATAAAATTCTGGATTTTTCAAATATTTAAAATTTACGTATTGAAAATTGAAGAAAAGTATGAAAAATAAATTTTCAACAATTCTTTGGGATCTTTAAAATAACTAAAAATATTCAGCACTGTTGAAAATTGAAGAAAATTGAAAAATATTTAAAAAATGCAACATTTAAGTTTCCATCTCTTGGAATTTCACAAAAATTGATTTTTCAGAAATTCTTTAGAATCTTTTGGAATAAATTAAAAAACTTTTAAAAAACTTAAACTCTTTTTTTTATACGAGGGGAATAAAATTATACTTAGAATGAAAGGGATAATAAAAAATTATTAAAAAAAAAGAAATTATTATTATTGAATAAATTATCATATATTTACCAACAAAATTCAGGAAAATCACCAATGCGATAACTAAATTTCCAATTATGATCTTCATTATTCCAAATACTGGTCATTCGTTAATATCGTACCAAATGAATTATACAAAATTTTGCAAATACATACAAACATATATACTACTTACTCCCTTCTCATTATAAATTATTATAAATTTTTTTTTTATTATCGTTTGTAGTGTGACACCTGTTTTTCTGGGATATTTGTATTTCATAAATCAGATTCACGCTTGTTTAGGCGTAGAATCGTGTAAATTGAAGATATTAAATAATATGATACCAACTCTAAAGTAAAAATTATTCATTTCTGATTTTAAATTTTGCCGATTACTGGTCAAATGCCTTTTGCAGAAACGAGAAAAAATCTGCCTTGGCCCGGATTTGAACCGGGAACGCCACCATGCACGAGTCGAGCGTTTAGTCAATTACTTCACCGAAGCCACAGCAGATCGTTTCTTGCTTCTCCTATTTTTAGTGATTCATTACAATATTTATTGTTAAAAATAATTTCTCGTCGGTGTGTATTCCATTTCACAATATTTAATAATAATAATTAAATTGGGTTTTCATTACTTGAAGTTTTTTTGAATCCTAAATTTGGAATTAAACTTAAAATTTCTAAATGTTTTAGGTTATGTTAGTTATTTTCACTAGAAATTAGAATTATTTCGAATCATAAAAATTCCCAATGATCGACAGTTTTAGGTTATGTTAGCTTTTTACACCTTAAATAAGTATTTTTAATCAGAAATTATTAGATTCAATAGATTAAATTTTTTGTTTTAAACACGCCAGTGTTTTTCGCTATAAGTTTTTTTTTTAATTTAAAAAAAGTAGTTTTAAAAGAAAATTTACATATTTCAACAATTTTAGGTTATGTTAGTGTTTTTCGTCAGAAGTTGGTATTTATATAGATAAAAAAAAATATTTCAAAGTAGATTGAAAATTTTAATAATTTAAGGTTAGGTTGCCGTTTCGAACCAAAAATTACTATTTTAAAACAAAAATAATTAAATTTTGAAAAAGACTTGTAATTTCCTAACAGTTTTAGGTTATGTTAACGATTTCACAGAAAATCGATTGTTTTAAACAAGAATCTTTAAATATCGAAAAATATTTACAATTATGAACAATTTTTGACAAAATTTGCATACAAAATTATTAGATTTTGTTATGTTGGTATGTTTCACCTCAAATTTTTAACTAAAAATCATTAAAACTTAAAAAAGATTAAAAATATTTTAATAATTCTGGTTTTTTTGGGTCGGAAATTGGTATTTTCATTTATAAGAAAAATATATTTGGAAGAAGATTTGCAATTTTTGAACATTTTCAGGTTATGTTCATATTTTTCACAAGTAAGAGGTGATATTAAAAAATAGGTTTGAAAGAAGATTAACCAACCTAAATAATTTGTAGTTATGTGAATGTTTTTCGTCGAAATAAATTGGTATTTTCAATTTAAAAAATTATATTTGGAAGATTTACAATTTTTGAACAATTTAAGGTTATGTTAACATTTTTTTCGAGACGAGGTAATTTTTAACTGAAAATATCAGGTTTAAAAAAAGATTTACCATACTGAATAATTTTTTGTATTAGTTTTTTGTTCTCGAAAAATTGGTATTTTTAATTGAAAATTATTAGATTATAAATAATGTTTATAATTTAGCGAAAATTTTGGGTTATGCTGGTGTGTTGCACCTGAAATTTTCAATCAAAGATAATTATAATTTAAACAAGATTTAGAATATGCTAATAATTTTGGATTATGTTTTGTTTTCTTCTGCAATTGATATTTTTAAATTAAAAAATTATATTTGAAAGAATATATAATATTTCGGAACAATTTGAGGTTATGTTACGTATTGATTATAAAGAAAGTTATAATATATTGTAATTTTTTCCGATGAAAAATACATAATTCGAACTTAAATATTTTTCACAAAAATAAGTTATTTTTAAGGTAATAAAATTTTTGTAATTTTGTCAAAAATTAGAATGCTTATTTGAAAAATTATTTACTTGATACAATAATTCAACTATTTATTTGAAAATTGAACTATTTTCTAACAAATTCAACTATTTGGTCGAAAAATAAGCTATTTTTTTGAAAAAATTAACCACTTTCTGGAAAAATTAAACTATTTGGTCGAAAATTCAACTATTTATTTGAAAAATTGACTACTTTGTAGAAAATTCAAATATTTATTCAAAAATTTAACTACTTTCTAGAAATTTCAACTATTTGGTCGAAAAATAAGCTATTTATTGAAAAAATTAACCACTTTCTGGAAAAATTGAAATATTGGGTCGAAAATTCAACTATTTATTTGAAAAATTGACTACTTTGTAGAAAATTCAAATATTTATTTGAAAATTTAACTACTTTCTAAAAATTTCAACTATTTGGTCGAAAAATAAGCTATTTATTTTAAAAATTAACCACTTTCTGGAAAAATTAAACTATTTGGTCGAAAATTGAACTATTTTTTTGAAAAATCACCTACTTGGTAGAAAATTCAACTATTTATTTGAAAATGCAACTACTTTCTAAAAAATTAAACTATTTGGTCGAAAAATAACCTATTTATTAAAAAAATTAACCACTTTCTGGCAAAATTAAACTATTTGGTCGAAAATTCAACTATTTATTTGAAAAATTGACTACTTTT
>CAKNXH010039400.1:0-15883 GCA_932178445.1 Andricus quercusramuli | reverse complement strand
TGCAACGACTGTACCCAAAATATTCGGTACGAGTAATTGTCCTTGTGATAGGTGCTCTCGGAGGTGCTAAACTATCACTGGTTCGTAACCTCAAAGCCATACCCGCGTGCCAAAAATATGCCAAGGCTCTTGCGAGATGGATGCAGAAAGCTGTCATCCTTGGGTCGCTTCGTGTCCTCAAGACACACGAGGGTTTTGCCGGCCTGTCGTTGTGATTTCGTCGTGCCCTGTGACCACCCATCTCACGGATGTGAGACGTGGCCATAGGTGTATTTTACCGCGGTTCTACTGGGGGCCATTGACATTTTTTCAAGATGGCAGTTGCTCTTAGTGGTACCCTGCGGTGGTTGTTTAACTTTGTTTTTAATTATATATATATATATAGATAGATAGATAAACGTTTATTTTTCAGCCTGCTGGCTTTAAAAAATTGACTTGCTTACACATCCATTTTTTTTACAGAATTTCCTTAAAACTAACCCTTAAAAACTAGCATCCATCCATTCCTTATCTCTAAGCCGCACGCTCGTATCGCCTTGCCTTCCTCGCTTCGCCTCGCCTCGCTCGCATGTCCCTACTTTTTCGCATTGCCTCGCTTGCCAACCTCTGTTTTCGCAGCCAATACCTATTACTTATCTACTATTTACAATATTTACATCTTACTTATATCTACTTTCTCTCCTATTTACAATCTTTCCTTCTCCACTCCTCTTCCTCCTTCCTTCTCTTCATCTCCATCTTACCCACCACTCCCTTCACCCATGCTACTGCCCTTTTTTCCCCCTTTTCATGCAGCAATGCCTCCATGCTTATCTCATTTCTTTCCACCTCCCCGCACTCCTCGCTATAAGTTCCTGACTTCCTTTCTCTCCTTTCACACACAAATATTGCGCTCTTGCCCTTGGCATAATCCACACATAGTTCCCGTTAAATCTTGACTCTCTTATTCTCTCTTCCCCTTCTGTCTTCTCTCTCCATGCTGTTTTGCTTAACCAATTCATAAACCTTCCTTCCTTCCTCGTGCATCCTTCTCACTTCCTCCATCTGCAATCCATTCATTCTAAAATACCGTTCCCTCTCCGCCTCCATCTTCACACCCCCTCCCCTGTTCTCCTTCTCCCATCAACACTCCCTAACCAGCCTACTTCCCCCCTCTTCCAAAAATTTCTCCTCATATTTACACGCCCGGCTCCCTGCTAGAATTCCTACACTCGTTCTCCCCGTCTCCCTCCTGACAATATAATTAGGCGTGTTCCTGCCAACCCCAGGGTCCACTTTACATACCTCTCCTGCGATCTATTTACCTCTTCACTTTCCTTCCACCCCCACACCTCTACCCCATACAATAGCACACTCATCACTAGTGAATCAAACAATTTCATTCTCCTTCCAAAGTCATCTGCGAATAACTTCATTCCCAACCCCCATATATATATATATATATATATATAATTTAAAAAAAAGTTAAACAACCACCGCAGGGTACCACTAAGAGCAACTGCCATCTAAAAAGAAAATGTCAATCGCCCCCAGTAGAACCGCGGAAAAATACACCTATGGCCACGTCTCACATCCGTGAGATGTGTGGTCACAGGGCACGACGAAATCACAAGGACAGGCCGGCGAAACCCTCGTGTGTCTTGAGGACACGAAGCGACCCAAGGATGACAGCATTCTGCATCCATCTCGCATATGCCTTGGCATATTTTTGGCACGCGGGTATGGCTTTAAGGTTACGAACCAGTGATAATTTAGCACCTCCGAGAGCACCTATCACAAGGACAATTACTCGTACCGGATATTTTGGGTACAGTCGTTGCAGCTCTCTTTGAAGGTCTTGATACCTCTCCTCTTTTTCTTTCTCCTTTGCAGTGATATTGTAATCGGACGGAGCCGAGAATTCGATCACGAATATCGTTCGTTTCTCGAAGTCCTCGAGAACAATGTCAGGCCTTGAGTGCGCAACGGAGACTGCTGCCCGAAAATAGCAGTTCCAGAAAATGTGGCACTTCTCGTTTCGGACAATTGACTCTATATCCCTTGGAGCGTTCGGCAGGGCAGGGTCGCGACCAACACCGTAAGAGCGACAAAGGTGGTAATAAAGTACTCTTAGGGCCGCATTATGTCCATAGATATACGTTGTTCCTGCGTGGGTCGGACACCCCGATAGTATGTGTTGTAGGTACACAGCGTGTGCATGACACGCTCTGCACCTATCACTGGGAACTTCTTGACATAAAATGCGGGCGCGGTATGCTAAGGTGGAGATTACACCGTCCTGGCATGCGAAAATAAAGCCCTCTGTACCTGAATTGAGCCCTGATGATTTGAGGAAACCAAAAGTTTGCTCCTTTGACAAGGACTGTTTTTCTACATTTCTGTGAAATTTTCCGTGCATATGCTTAAAATGTCGGATAAGACCCGGTTAGAAACCGGATAGAAATAGGTTCTAAACGGCCCAAACCGCGCCCTAACCGGTATTTGTCTCCGGGATATAACCGACACCTAACAGGGCTCTATCTGGCATTATGTAATATTCTTATCCTGTTTCTAGTAGGTTTGCAACTGGGCCCACAAAATATTTCAACCCGGTTCTTATCCGGTCCTAACCGGCTTGTACCTGATTTTTGCCCCCGGTTTATATCCGACAACTAACCGGGCTCTATCCGGCAACATGTAATATTCGTAACAGACTCCCAACCGGTTTTTAACTGGATCGACCCGGTTAAAACCCGAATGGGACCCAGTTACAAGTAGGTTTTAAACGGTCCAAACCGCGCCCTAACCGTCGCAGGGACCGTGCGCATCGAATTACTAACTGGTTAGCAAAATATGCTACAGGGGGAATAGTAAAAAAAAATAACACGTGTTGCTAAACTTTCACTATACCTACACACATATTCTACATTTAACGCATAATTCACATTTATTTAAATTAGGAATTAACAACATTAGAAATTACATATATGTATATATTCTTAAAAGATAGTATTATTATTATAAAGCTGAAACAGAAAAATCGGGTTAAAACAAAACGAAGCTGGCGGGAATCGAACACGCGTCTCCGGGACAGCAGTCGGGCGATGATCCATCTACCTATAAGACATTTTGAGACTCAGAATGAAAACTTCCATAAGACCTAAGTGATAGAAAGTTTATTGGTTCTAATTCATTTAATCCTTAATTGATTATTATTGATGATATTTTTATAATTTTAAACAACAAAATTTTTAATGTAATTAAAATAAGTAAATATTTTTTTTTAAATTACGTTTTTTTGCGGATTTTGGATTGAAACATAAATCAAATGTCATTTTCGCTACCTAAAAATAATTCTAAATTGGAAATCTTCAAAATTAAATTATTTTAAATGTAAATAAAATGTAGGTACAATATTTATTATAAATTTAACTATTTTTATAACAAAAAACACAATTAAAAGGAAATTTAAAGCATATATTATATTTCAGGAATACAACATTTTGAAAACACTTGAATATAGTAAAATTACATAAAATTTTAATGAATGGTTATGTTTTGATACATAACCACGAGCCAATACGTTTGAAAACAAAGCATGAAAATCCGTTGATCGGCGATCGACACACGTCGGATGCACTCGGCTGCGCTCGGTGCAAGGCTCGATACCGTCTGCTAAATCAGTTAGTAATATTTGGGACCAATTTTATAACCTTTGTTCCAAAAAGTAGAAAATGTCCATAATACACATCGTGTTCCTACAGACAATAGTAATTTCTTCTACATAGTTAGTATATTATGTTATTTAAAATACTTATTACTTTTATTCTTTTTGTACAATTTATTAATTTCTCTACTAATTTTTCCTACATCGGATTTTACTACAGAAAATAGTAAGGCTTGCTATTACCAAATAGGAAATCTTCTTATAAAAATAGTATAAATTATTATTTGTGTATTAAAATGTCGAAATTTAAGCATTTTGCCCCCATTTGCTATCCGTTTTAGTAATTTTTCTAACCTAAAGTTTCTCAGTGTAATATTCACAACAGATTCCTATCCGGGTTTTATCCGGTTAAAAATGAAATTTAGTGTGCGAAAATTTAATTCAGGTTCTACTTTGCCGGATAGAAACCAGTTAGGGCCAGTCACAATGTCTCTTGTTTCGAGTCCAGTGTAGGAATCGGTTAGGGGCCGGTTGGAAACGAATTTTAGTGTTGGTTGAAATTTAATTTCAGGTTATAGTTTGCCGGATAGAAACCGGTTAGGGCCGGTCAGTATGTTTCCTGTGCCAAGTGCCGTGTAGGAATCAGTTAAGGGCCGGTTAGAAACGTATTTCGGTGTTTGCCAATATTTAACTTTAGATTCAAATTTGCCGGATAGAAACCGGTTAGGGCCGGTTACAATGTTTCCAGTGTCGAGGGCCGTGTAGGAATCGGTGGGGGTCCGGTAAAACCGAATTTTAGTGTTTGCCAAAATTTAATTGCAGGCTCTAGTTTGCCTGATAGAAACCAGTTAGGGCCAGTTAAAATGTTTCCGGTGTCGAGTGCCGTGTAGGAATCGGTTAGGAGCCGATTGGAAACGAATTTCAGTGTTGGTTGAAATTCAATTTCAGGTTCTATTTTGCCGGATAGAAATCGGTTTGGGACGGTTAGAATGTTTCCTCTATCATGTGCTGTGCAGGAATCGGTTAGGATCCGGTTAAAAACGAAATGTAGTGTTTGCCAAAATTTAAATCAGGTTCTACTGTGCCGGATAGAAACCAGTTAGGGCCGGTTACTATGTTTCTTGTGCCGAGTTCCGTGTAGGAGTCGGTTGGGGGCCGGTTGGAAACGAATTTTAGTGTTGGTTGAAATTTAATTTCAGGTTATAGTTTGCCGGATGGAGACCGGTTAGGGCCAGTTACAATGTTTCCGGTGTCGAGTGCCGTGTAGGAATCGGTGGGGGTCCGGTAAAAACGAATTTTAGTGTTTGCCAAAATTTAATTGCAGGCTCTAGTTTGCCGGATAGAAACCAGTTAGGGCCGGTCAGAATGTTTCTTGTGTCGAGTGCCGTGTCGGAATCGGTTAGGGGCCAGTTAGAAACGAATTTCAGTGTTTGTTAAAATTTAATTTCAGTTTCTAGTTTGCCGGATAGAAATCGGTTAGGGCCGGTAAGAATGTTTCCTGTGTCGAGTGCCGTGTAGGAAACGGTTAGGAACCGGTTAGTAACGAATTTCAGTGTGCCAAAATTCAATTTCAGGTTCTAGTTTTCCGGCTAGAAACCGGTTAGGGCCGGTTAGAATGTTTCCGGTGTCGAGTGCCGTATAGGAATCGGTTGGGAGCCAGTTAGAAACGAACTGTGGTCTTGGCCAATATTCAATTTCTGGTTCCACTTGCCGGATGAAAACCGGTATTAACGGGTTAGAATTTTTTGCACAACTTTTTTTGTTGACATTTTCCGGATAAGAACCGCTTAGGATACGGGTACGTTCCAGGAATTCAAATTGAGATCTGATAGAAATCGGTTAGAACCGGGTAAAACCCGAATTGGTTTCTAACCAGTTTCTATCTGGTTTCTTGTGATTTATAACCGGTATTTCAAGCAGGGATGCTTATCGAGTAGCTCTTGGTGAAATTTTCTAACCTCTGCTTTCTTTACTTCGGCTTTTAGACGTGAAGCATCTAGACGGAGTAATGCAGTTTCCTCACTTCTGATGTTGAAATTCAGGCCAAGGGTCTCGGCAGCCTGTTCCGCGGCTTTGTAAAGGAACGCTCCTTCGACAATCATCTCGTGGTTTCTGACCATCTTTAGGAGAGGATCTCTGCCATTCGCAACGATGTAAGCTGTACTTAAAAAAATTCGGTTATGAAGACACTGGAGATTCAGAAGTCCACGTCCGCCTTGACGGCGTGAAATGTATAATCGCGGAACTGACGAATTGATATGCAAGCTTTTATGCATATGCATGATCTTACGCGTGGTGACATCAAGGGCCTTAAGCTCGTTCTTCGTCCATTGAACCACCCCAAACGAGTAGAGTAGATCCGGGACGGCAAGCATGTTAGTCGCAGATACCTTGTTCAACGCCGACAGATTGGAAGACCAAATCTGTCGAAGAAGATGCTTGTATCTGCTTCGGAGAGACTCCTTCACTGTTATTACGTCCTGAATGCGGCTTTGGGGCACGCCCTGGTATGTATAGGTCTCTCCAGTGTTAAGATGTCTAATAACACTTATATCCACAAGCTCAGGGTCCTTGGGAACGCCAATAACCTTTCCTTTCTTCAAATGAATTTTGGCACTTGTCCAAACCAAAGTACATCCCAATCTCTCCTGTGTAGTTCTTGACGATATTTATAGCAGTTTGAAGTTTGCTTTTACCATCGGCTTAGATCTTCAGGTCATCCATATAAAATACATGAGTGACCTTATGCTCACGCTGATTAGTGTCGCCACAGAGGTATCCAGGAGAATTTCGTAGTGCGAGAGTTTTTATTTTTTAAGAACTATTCAATAAAATAATAAAATAATAATAATTATTATTCATTACGAAGATATCACAAAAATAAAGTTTTGTCGCATGCATTTGGTCCATTGTTTTCCCCTCAGCACTCAACGAAGTGAAGTTAGCTGGTGGTTAATGTGAAAATACCTAATAGTATTTTTCCATATTTTGTATTTCCCCGCCCTAATGTTTGGAACTTTGAAATGTTTACAAAGTTTCATTAAACTTTACAAACCTAGCCCCACGCGCACCTGGTTTCCAAACTAAACCTTAACCAAGCCTTCCCCTCCTGTCGTCTCGCAAGCATTAACGCGCACAAGCAGCCCACTGCATTGTCGCCACGGTTGCCACTATACTGTCTATACCATGATCTAAGAATACACGGTCTGGCCTTAAGGCCAGTAATGGGTAAGTAAAATACTCGTGGTAATTTACTTGGTTTTCTACGGTAATTTACCTGGTATTTTACGTCATCAGTTTTCTACATGATGTAAATTAGGGCCCTTTCACACGATTACAGATCCGCAAGTTGCGGACTTGCACAAGTCATGAGTATAGTGAAAACGTAGAGGGAAGGTAGGTAGAGAGGCGACAGTGCAATGGGCAGCTTGATGCAAGCTAAGGGGAGCGAGACGGCAGGGGAAGGCTCAGTTAGGGAACCAGCAACGCGGAACCCTTATACCTGGACTGGTCTTTCAGAACTATATTCTGGCTATTAACTTTCTTCCAATATTTTCGTGAATGGAAATATCCACCGATACGTTTTTCATTTCAAACTTTGTATTTTGATATTTCAAGTCAAAATTGGAAAAAAAGGACTTTTTTCTTAAAACGACCCCATTAGAAATTTTTTGATTCGCCCAAACGAATAATTTTTTTCTTGAAAAAAAAAAAATTGATTAGCATTTCGAACTCGAAAGTTCATTGCCTCACTACCCGATTTTCTTTCCGAGTTTCTAGGTGGATAAATACTACCGTGTGGGTCCACCACACCCACGACGGGTCAACAACACGCAGTATTCCCCGAACAGTCACCCATCCAAGTACTAACCGCGCCCAACACTGCTTAATTTGTTATTATTTGTTATTATGTTATTATTAATTTTTTTCTTAGAATGATTAATTACAATAGTCATTATTATTACAATATGTGATCATTTATTGAATATTATTTGCTTTTAAATTGTAACCACAACAAACACGTGAACTTATTAATAAATGCACAAATAAAAATTTACAAATAATATCCTTCGCATACATGACTTATTTTCTTAGAATTATAATAAAATGTATGGGCATTTTTTACATTATTTGATTTTGTACTTATACATTCTCTACTCTCATACTTATCTTTCTGCGCTCGTGGAAAAAATCTGAATAATGTAGGTAGAACTTTTTTTTTAAACAGGTATTTTCTTTGAACTATATAGAAAAACTTTCTTGCTGGACGTTGTTTTTGGTCTGAAGTGGCCTCGATACTTTTTGTCTCCGAAATTAGGTAAATGTGGTTACCGACCGGCCTTAATTTTCAATTGGATATTATTAAACAAAAGGTCATTTTCAACTTTTTATTATTTTGCAGGCATTCGCTGAGTATACTTTGTATTTGTACTCAATTTCAAACAGTTTCAATAAAATTTGTACGAGTTGTGATGATTTATGTTTTAATCACTTATTGAAGCCTATATCTAAAAAATTAATGTTGTGAATTTGAAAATTCCCATTCCTTGAAACCCGAGGTGACGCTTTTAGCGTTTTCGAGCGTTTGGCGAGTTTGAATTCGAGAGCTCAAGTGCAGAAATTGTTTCATTCAAACACTTTACAAAAATTAAAATTGCGATTCTCACACAACATTCAAAAACATTAAAAGTATAACAATAACAAAATCTTATAATATTAAATAACGAACTAATAAACAAGAAACACATTTCTTCTCTTACTTCTCCAGTAAAATATGATATACAATATATACTTGAGGGTTTCAAATTTTAAAATTATTTGTATAATTTGGACGTATTTATTCGACAAAATTGATATTTATTAACCTACACGTGGAAAGAATAATATTCTCCAACAGTGCGGGCTCTTGCAATTCTAACATTGTTAATGTAAGGGGAAAAATTAGACATATGGGTAATTGTCAAATTGAAGGCAAACTTGAAGTCCCAATAATATAACATTAACTTAGAAACTCGTGCCAATTTTTTTCTAATTTCAATGAACACATATTATCATCCTCTACAGAATGGGCAGTTCCTTTTTTTCATATCTGTTCCTATTTACTTTAATTCAATATAAGAACACCCGAAACGTCATTACCGTACGGCGTCCCAACCTCACTTTGCACAAGGATAAACTGATTTTCTCCGTTTTTTTAGACAGTAACCTGAAAAACGCTGAACGTATTAAATTTTGTAAACTTTACATGAACATATATTTAATGTATGCACATTTTTATAATTCAAGTAAATAATATTTTAAAAGCCTTGATGTCTGTCCCTCAATTTTTTCCATTTCAGAAGTCATTACCGTACGTCTGTTTTTCTAGTAAAATATTGTAGTTACAGTTGAGTAATAAATACAAAAATATTAGGCGTATTGTTTAATACAAGTTTTTATAAAATTGAGCTTAAAATAATAACTCTCTTTTCTGTGAATCCGATATTAAAACTGAAAAGTGCATCTTGACAACAAAAACGTCATTACCGTACGTGCGTTAAAAACCATTTTCGGAGTGAAAAAAATTTATGAAAACAATTCCGTTACTTGCTTGGTGGTGTTTTCTTTCATAAGTAGGTGAATTTTGATAATTAAAATTTGTTATTTTTTTATAAAAATAAAAAAGGTTAAACTTTAACATTTTTCTCGCATCATTACCGTACGGTACAATAGAACAGCATACGACTGATTATATGCGCGTGCCCATGGTTTCATTATTATTTCTTATTTTCATAACTGCCCCTTTTGGATTTAAAATAGTTACGTGTGATTAGATCAATTTCCGTTATGAAATATTTAATTCCTAACAATAATATGATTGCCACTGTAGGTGCTGAAATTTGCCTACAATTTGACAATTACCCATATAATGCCCCATTACGGGAATTTTCCGATTAGTAATTATTGTGAAGTAATTAATTTCTTCACGTAATTCATACACGGCTCCTGAGTAGAAGAATAGATATTTTCACCAAAACAACAAAAAGCATATTTCCTATGCTTTTAACAATGCGGTAACAAAAGTTTCAATTGTTATGTAAAAAATGGTTGCTTTGTCCAAATCTTTTATTTAAAAAAAGTTCAGAACTGAAAAAGAAGAGAATATTCTTATTTCTTAAGACTACAAGATATAACGATCTGCTTTATAAATATTTGATTCTTTCCATATAATTTACACGTGAAAAGTATTGAAAATAACGCACATTCCATTTTCATACCTGCAGAGTTCTGAAATTCTTACAGAGATTTATATGAAAGAAAATTTTATCAACAACCCTCCCGTTTATTTTGTAATCCAAAATTTACTATTGCAGAGTGGCAAGGAAGGTTTGAAGCACACTACATATAGGAAGGCCAAATGCAGTGTATCAACATTACCACTAAAAACAATGACTTTCCGTCTAAAAAACTCTCGTCATATTATTCCAGGCATCTAATAATTATATTCAACGCATTTGTTTTCTATAGCGTTTCACTGAGAATTTCAATGGTATGGGAATTTCAAATTTTCCAAACATGACGACGACGCTTCCCGAAAATATTTTTGAACATTTTTTCAAAAACCGTGTTTTCGTAGACTGCTTTCGTAAACTTTAGAAAATTCTGGGAAAGTTGAAAAAGAAGAAGAAACTTCTTTCAATAATAGGCGCAGAGTTGTATGTCTGCAAAGAACCCCGATTTTTCCAAAAAGAAGGCTAAAAACCCCAATTCTGAAGTTAATATTCATAGTTTAGAAGCTGAAAATTTTACGAAAAAATATTCTCCATTTTAATTAAAGTGTACGCAATTTCGAGTAATTCTAAAAAAAAATAATGACCGAACCTCAATGTCTCATAAGCAATGGCCTTCCAAAATTGACCACTATTGACGACATTGACGTATTCTTTAGAGCAAATTACTCGTGTTCAGTTTTTTCGAAATACTTTTTTTGTGGGTAAATCTATGTTAATGATGACAGAGAAAAAAATTTCATGTAGGATGTGTAAATGTAAAAAAAAACTTCCAGCCTTCATAGATCAAGAGTTAGGAGTCTTCAAAAGAACATATTTTTTGCTATTTTTAACCAGAAAAAGATTTGTTTGAATAGCTCGTTTGATGAATATCCTACGGAAAACGAAGTAACAAACCGTTCCAGGTGAAAATAAATTTGTTCGTACAAGATGCCTGAACTATATTCAAATTTTAAATATGACGGACTTTTTTTAAACGTCGCTTATTTTCGGCATCTTCCTTATAGTTCAAGATCCTTATATTCCTTATATATATCCTTATAGTCCAGTGGTTGAAAAATGAAGTTCTACATATTTTTTCAATTTCTTTCCCCAGAAAGCATTTATACCTCATATAGTTATGCAATTTCAACATGATTTATAACTAAAATTTTTTTGCAAATATTAATGAATACCATATTCGTACAAGTTTCTACAAACAACAAGTTTTGAGTTATGACTGAGTAGTTACAATTTTTTTTAATGAAAGTGATTGCAATGTCATATCGAAAAGATTATAAACTGATATTATCATGGAAGAAAATTTAAAAAATATGATTACCATCAACTGACAAGAATGATTCAATAAAAAACATAACATCTACATTTTTCCATGAAAATGAGGGATCTATTCGCCATAAATATGCAAAGACATCTTTTTGCAGCAACCGAAATGTACCAAAAATGAATAATAATCAATTCTAAATTAAAATATTTATAAGGGGTATAAAAAAAATAATTCCGAATCTCAACTAGCATTCTCGATTTTTCTGTTCCCTTTGGGTTATAAATGAACCACGTTGAAAGAGACATGAATCAGATAATATTCAGAGGTCGCTTATAGTAAATTTGTCTGCTTTTATACAAAAATTCATCTTTTTAAAAACATCTGATCATATTGGCAAATTATGCAGAATGTAAAAGATGTAGCTTATTAAAAAGAGTATTTTTGGATCATCAGTCTCTTATAAATAACGCATACTTAAAGACCACTCCATAAGCGGGATATATAATTCACACTACTTTCAAACAATTTCCTTCGCATATTTCCCTCAGATATTGTATATAATTTTGCGTTATGATTTGCCTTTTTCGAGAAAAATCAATTTTTCTGTAAAAACAGACCAATTTATTTCTCCTTCAACGTGGTTCATTTTTGACCCACAAGGAACAAAAAAAATCGAAAATACACATTGAGATTTGGACTTGCTTTTGTCTAAGCACTCCTGAAATTCATATGCTGTTAATTTATAAATAAACAAACGCCTTTTGCTACGTTCATGAAAGTATTATGCTGTTAGTGATATATTATCACAAAATGTTCAGAATAAATACTCATAGTTATTATTGGGAAATGTTCAAAATATTATCAAAAACATTCTCTGTAAAAACCAGAGATCTTTTTTCTGTATCGTATTTTTCTAGTCCTTTTTTGAAATATGATAACTTCATGGTGTTATTATTTTCAATGTAGAAAAACGACTCTGGAATCCCACGAGTGGTTTCATTTTAGTATGACTGGAGACAGGTTTTTTAGTTGTATTTCAATGCCCGGAATTAGCTCTGAGGTAATAGTATTTTTACAGTGTTAAAAAGAATATTGATTTTCAGTGAATTACATACCTACTAAAAAATCTTGTAACTGACTAAATTTTCATGCGAACATTTCAAAAACTTGGCAGAGTACAACTTAATTTGCATAATCAATGGAATTTGCGAAATCGAAGATTGTGAAGTAATTACAAAGTAAAATTAAATTGAAAATAGCACTGTAAAAGTATAAAGAATTTATTTTTGTGAAAGCATATTTAAAAAATTTCAATTTGAAACCTCCTAGTCAACAAGAAACTTTATCTACTCTTCTGCAGTGGAGAAAAACTTGCAATTCCGATAATTTTTCAGAACCAAGAAGTTTCAATTTGCTTATTTTTAATTAATATATGTCCTCCGTACAAAATGGTATATCTACATTTTTCAATACTGTATTTTTCCAATTGAAAAAATCAAATGATCTAGAAAAGAGGCGTTTACTGACTCAGAATTAAATAAGTATAAAATGCCAGCATAGGAAAATTTTCAATGATTATTTACATTTATTTCGTCTTCCTGAGATAATTAATCCACTATGATATACATTTGAAAATTAATTTGTAATGAAATGCATATTTGGCAAATATTCAAAATCGACGAGATTATTAGCAGCAGTTCTTGGTTACGGTGAAAAACTGGCAAGTAACAATTTCTTTCACTTGTCACGCTAAGCCCATGCTAAGCCTATCATCCCTCTACGTTCGTAGAGGCGTAGAGGGGTAGAGGGAACGGTTGCGTGGCTGGTTCGCGATACTAGCGCCCTCGCATCGCTGGTTCCCTAACTAAGCCTACCCCCGACGTCTCATTCCCCGCGCCATCTTCTAAGCTTGGTGGGCATTGTCGCCTCTATACCTATCTTCCCTCTACGGTGAAAATAGAGATTTTTCCGTGAGCGGAAAAATCTCCGAATGGCGGTAATTTGAATGCTCGATTTTTTTTAAGTAGAAAGTTTAATTTTTTCAAGTTATAGGCAAGTTTATTGAGCTAAAAATAATTATGGGTGAATGAAGACGATGAATTAAATACATTTTTTAATGTTTTGACGAAAAGAAACGAGCACATGCCAAATCAGCTGATTTCTGTCAAAGTTATGTATGCATGAGTTTGGGGTGTTTCCTGTTTTATCTCGCTTCCCAAACAAACTAATATTTTCGTGCACATAAGGTAAGTGTTTTTGACAGTTGTTAACATAATAAATTATCATGAACAAGCATGTTGATTATTATTGTACAGAAGTAACTATAGAGATTATGTTTGTGGTAATGCCGGCTACGCTTTCGTTAAGACGTACCGTAAGTCTTATAAAGGCTGTTGTTTCCAAAAGCATAATATTTTTATGTTAACAAATACTAATTACACTTACCTTCTGTGCAAACAAAAAAATCATTTCTTTGAAAGAGCGATACAAATCAGGGAACATCCGAAACGTATGTACACAGAACTTGGAGGGAAATCATATGATTTGGCATGGGCTTGTTTCTTTTCAGCAAAACACTTGAACATGTATTTCATTCATCGCCTTTATTGCTCCATAATTATTTTTACCTCAATACACTTGCCTATAATTTAAAAAACATAAAAGTTTCTATTTAAAAAAAAATCAAGCATTCAAATTACCGCCATTCAGAGATTTTTCGGCTGACGAAAAAATCTCTATTTTCACAACTAATGACTTGCGCAAGTTCGCAACTTGCGGATCTGTAATCGTGTGAAAGGGCCCTTACGTCTTGTTCTATATATGAGGGCGCCACCTCTGAGGCGGGAAATTGAAACCTCGAATCAGACAGCCAATCAGAGGTTTTCTACATGTATTTTACATATTCCAGGTATTTTACGGAAAATACCTCCTTTAGGTATTATACGTAAAAAACTTCCAGCTACGGGTAACTGCACATTCCTGGTTGACTTTATTATTTTCCAATTAACAATATAGGCATTGATAAAAAAAACTCATACGCCCTTACGCATGCCAATACCGGAAATTAAAAAAAGTGAGGTTATGCACAGTTCTACAGGTCCGTTATCTTGGCACGTAATTTACTAGGTATTTTACCTGTTTTCTACGTAAAATACTTCACTTAGGTATTTTACTTCAAAATCCTTCAGTTACGCGTAACTGCACATCCCTGCTTAAGGCCATGTTATACATTAGTCACGTGACACAGCCAGTCCTGAGATCGATATTTTTGTTTTCCCATATTTAAAAATAAAAGTTAAAATAAAGCGAAAGAAATTTGGGAAAATATTAATAAATATAAAAGGACAGTGTGTATTAAAGCATAGATTTGGGGAAGAAAAAAAGTTATTGGAATAACAAATATCGACCGGCACATTTGGGCATTACGGCAGAAGTTTAACTTGTTTTCTTCTCGGTCGGTATGGAAGAATATAATTTTTTTATTTATTACATTTTTTTCTTCAACATTTCGAGCCAAATGTGGTATACAAACGCAGATTACTATTTCCTTATGCTTTCCTCAAAGTTTCAACTCGATATCTCATTTTGTGTGGACATGAGTTGTTGCACAAAAAATGCCGATATTGCTCCGGTTTTAATTTCTTCAACAAAATTTTTTTCTAAATTTTGAGCCAAGTGTTGTAAAGAAACGTAGATTATTGTTTTTTGAGGCTTTCTCGAAAATTTCAACTCAATATCTCATTCGGCGTGGACGTGAGTTGTTGCAAAAAAAATATCGATAATTTAGGTCACGTGACTCATGTATAACATGGCCTTAAGCGCTCCCAATTTCGTCCCCAGTCGCGCTCTACCACAGGCTGCCATCTTGGTTATCAGCGGCGTATTTAGGGAAAATGCGCCCACGACAGGCACTGAAAATTGTTCGCTGCTGTGCAAAACACCTATTCACCTATACAACTAATTTTCCGTTTTTTTTTTTTTTAATTTTAGTTTAATTTTAAAGTGAACAGTTAATTTTGGTTGAATTTGAAACAAGTATCTTCTTAAATATTTGAAATATTCTCCATGAAATTATAACTTTAGAACTTCGTATCACGTGCTTACTCTTGTGCTCACTATATTTTTATTCATTTATTTACATTTTTGTTAGCGAGGATCATTTCCTGTAATAAAAAATATATATTATATTAAATTATACGCTTTATTAATTTATATATTCACTTGTAAAATTTTCATACATATATAAAATCTAAAAACGTGTCATTTTGTGTACACTAAGGGGTTATGTTTTTGATTATATACGTGCATGTATATACAGATAATGAAAACTGATATTGCCATCTTACGTGCTATGATTTTGATATTATGAGTTTATTTCTTTGTGCTTTGAGACCCGAAACAAAAAAGGCTTCTTTCCTTCCAGGTAATGATACTTCATTTCATTAGCCATTAATGGTAAAATTCTTCAGGTGCATTGAGAGGTTATGTTAGCCATATTTCTTCTACATTACAAGGATTAGAAGTTATATATTTCTTGATGTTCTATATTATCTATAGCACAAATCAAATTATTTTTGAACTGATTGTATTGATTCATAAATTGTACAATTTCTTTATGTTTAACTTGAAATATTCTGTCATGACATTTACGTCGTTTCAAATATACTACATTCTCGCGCGCTAACTTATCCAATATGGCCG
>CAKNXH010039398.1:0-17831 GCA_932178445.1 Andricus quercusramuli | reverse complement strand
AAACGAATACGAATGATTTCACAAATATCGCACCGATTTCATAACATTTTCAGAAACATTTAAAAAGAACACGAAAATCAGAGTAAGTCATCTACAACAAACCTTTTGGGAATTTACCCACTCCTTTGGATAGGGGCCCCTAGTTTTCGTATACGGTGTGTTCGTCCCTGAATGTATAGTAGTTTCTCCCTCCTCCGCTAGGGTCGCGCAAAAGAATTCTTAGCACGCTAACTGCTTTACCTGCTACATGTTTTGCTTAATAGTAGAACACTGTACCACAAAAAAGTAATTTTTCTTATTTTCATTGTTACATGAAAAATAGATTTTTTTCCGAAAAAAGCGAGCTGTACCGACAGTCTATATACCCTTTAGATCATTCACACAAAAAATCAGACAAAATGGCTTCACCGTTTGGCCTGAATCCATTATCTACGATTTACACTCGATTTCCAGGGCCCTTATTGGAAACAATAAGTACATAATTATAAGTTTATTATTATTTTATTATTATTTATTATTATAATTATATAATTATAAGTAAACGGTACACGTATTGAAAACCCAAAGCAAAATGCATAAAATGCGCGAGGTTCCTCGTACCAAATAATGCATTCTTTGATTTTGGAATCAAAGAATTTTAACATACTTACATTATTCGTTCATGTGTCGCTCTTACCTATTCAATTATTTAAAAAAATACTTTAACAATAAAAATTATTACTAAAAAGGTTTTCACCTTCACTACAAAATTTTATAAATCGATTGCTGACGTTGAGAGCATTATTTAAGGTGCCTTGCTTCATCGTGTATGACCCTAAGATTTATTTTTTGTCTCGTGAACCACTGGCGCTTGACGTGGACTCCACCAGTAATGTAATGCCTGTCAGATGTTGCAGCGGCTTACGGTAAAAAACGTAAAAATATGTATAAATAAAAGGACTGGAGGTCTTTGAGTAGCAGAGCACATGTACAGTCAAAGACCGAAAAACGAAGATGTACCTAGTTAATATAAAAGTATATGGTACGCATAAGGCAAAGGTGGGTAGGCAGACCGTGAGGAGACAATACAAAAGATGATATCCACGCATGTTTGGAAACGGAATATTTTTGTAGGATAAAGAATCTGCACAAACTTTCACTGGAAAAAATGAAAAAAAATTGTCAGTTTCCACGAAGAAAAAAAGTAATTAAATTTCTTCTGAACTCAATATTGTCTACGCGGAAAAAAAATATTTTCTGGTACAACAAAGCTATACGCTCACCATCATATTTGGCATTGTTTACATATACACAACCAATCTGATATGTTGGGTCAGCGAACCTTGCCATGTTGGTAAAGGTCTGCCGTTACAGCGCATTAGCTATGTTGTTACAACTGAGCTGATAAGCTGTGGCAGTTAGTTCCGGTTTGCTGTAATACTCAATCATTAAACAAATGTGTTGATGCAGCAAACCTAAATTTGCTAGGATAGCACGTCGATTTGTTGCCACAGGTAACAAATCTCCTAGCATGTAGGCTGATTATATCACTCAACCTTATATATTGAGACAGCAAAGCTATGAACTGATGAACACAAATTTCAAAAAGTTATAGATTTACTCATACGTTGAATTACAAAAGTCATATTATTTTTATATTTCGATTATAAGAATCATATCATTATGGAATTTTATTCCTTTGAAATCAATCCAATTAGGAATATAAAAGAAAGAAGCATCGCAATTTCGTACGTTTGCAGGTAAAAAGTCGCGTAAAGTGTCGATATCTTTTTCGTGAACTTCTGTACCGCAAGGGTTGACGGGTTGATTGGAATAGATGAAACAAAAATGTAGAACATGTGCAATTGATGCTTCTCAGCTACTGAATATGCTAAATTTTTTCTTCACGCGTTTACTGTAGCATATTTATTTAGAAATTTATGTTTTGATTCAAACTTGAAGCATGAATATTGACTGACAGGCCCCGATTCCTTGATAAAATTACTGTAATGAATCAAATTATGGGTTTTGGGTTTCAGAAACTCTTTTGTTATTTTTACGTATATATGGTAATTGTAATCATGTCACTATGTCCAACTCCCTCAGCACAATCGTGCATAGAGTCTAATGTCGAATTTCGAGTCACGTGAAAATTATGGATGTTATTAAAAGTGCTTCCTTCTTTCATGCCTGTTAATTTATAATCACGTAATGACAAATTTACTTCGTAATTTTCGGGGTTTCGTCGAAGTGACAAATCATTGGCGTATTGAATTTGCATTTATTCCTTCGAATTTCTGCAAAATCTGCAATAATGGAGTTCGATGACACTTTCCACGTAGCCTAAAATTCCATTAAGGCCTAAATTGTTGCCAGTGCCGGATTCAGTTGCAAAATATATTTTTCTTGTTTCTCCATTTCCATTATTTACTGTAATACCATTTTTCGCTAGGAAATTTACCTCTTTAATGAACGGAGCAAAAATTCTGTCTTTTCCATAAAGTTGTCGCAAATAAATTTTAAATAAGAGAACAAGGAAAATATTGTCAGATGAAAATTGACGTTCCGGTGGAAGACTTAGTATAGAAACGTATAATGCCCCAAGTTTTCCAGAACTAGGACCAGAGGGATTATTTGGTTCAAAATTGTGAAAATAAAACAATAATGGAACTACTATGTCATCTGGTAGATATCGCAGCAGAGTTCTTTTCCACATTTCTGTTTGTATGTAATTAAAAATACGATCAGTCGGATTTTCCAATAATGACTGCATGTAAGAGACAACACACTCCAGATTGCTGGAAGTTTTGAAAAATAATGTCAAAATTTTTTAAAATGAAATCATTTGCTCCGTCACCCCACAGGCATGAACTTCGATACCACGCGGAATACCATATGCGATTGGAGGTACATAGAAGTTACTTTTTTTGAAGAAATTTAAGCGTCTATGTTCAGTTGAAAAAATTTCCAGCGATTCATTGTACTCTTTACAAATAGAATGTATGTCTTCTTTCAAGTCATTATTATTTGCATCGGAAGTCAAGTTTCCTCGATTTTCAGTGTCACCAATCAATCCATAAAAAAATTGTCTTAATTTCTTCGTACATATTTTGGGCTTTATTTCGACACAAGTTAAACTTACCTGATATTTTGGCAAAAAACAAATCGACTTTATGAGATATCCGAATTTCCTTATTGTGACTATTGTTTTTTGTAATGCCCAATTCATCAACAGTTGTAAATAAATCATCAGAATGTTCTCTTAAATGTTCGCTTTCTCTAGAAACTGTTTCATTGTTATCAACTGACGTGATTTTTTGATTCTTGACTGCAGAAGGCGGAGTTTCGTGATGCAAATAATAATGTCTTTTTAAGGAACGAAAAGTGTCGAATTGTCTCGTCAAACAGTTAAATTCTATACACTTGTAATCAATTCTCTCAAGGAAATGCTCTGTTTCGAAAGGTTTACCAAAACTTTTATATTCGCAACATTTCTTTTAAATACTCAACAAATCGGCATTTTTATCAGAAATGAAAATCGTGAACATAGTGTAAACAAATTTTAGAGCTTTTCGAAAATTGATTATATAAGTGTTTTTTTTTTTAATGTTGCCTCGAAGGAACCGTATTCTCTAACCATCATGCTCACTGCGATACATTTTTTGTCCCACTTGGTAGATAATCTGTAGATCGCTCGTTGTGAAAACAAAAAAATTCGCCCCACTTCTTTTGGTAATCTGCATGGAGGCTGTGGATTATCTTGAAGGCTATGTCGATAGCTTTCAGTGGTGACTCGACTTCGTATAGTATGGTGTCGACGAGCACCAAATACAGCTGTTTGACGACACTTTTGGAATTTCCAATTATCAAGGCCTGTGGTTGCAGAATCAGATTCAGTTTTCGTAGTTGGTCTCTGCGACGTTGAATTTCCTTTTCTAATTCGTCATGGCTCTGTAATTCGACATTACAAATTTAGGCATGTGTATATTCCTGCAGTGAAAAAAAGAATGTCCATTGCACTGAATGGTTTCGTAAGCCAATGAACCGTCTTTTGGATTTAATTGACGACTTTAAATTCAAAAAGAATTTTGTGAAAGGTTTTATATTATTCAATAGAGGTTATTATGAAAATGGAGATTCATCATGCGATGCATCTAATTGCATTGAATCCCACATAAATTTACAGATCAGAATTGTTTTTAATTAGATTTCCGAAATAAAATGTTAATTTATTGAATAATAAAATTATACGTTAATGAATAGTATTATTGAAGAAATTGAAGTGGTTAATTGAGAATAAGGAATTAAAGTTGTTATACAATTTGTACCTTTGGACTAAAGTTCAGTAAATATTGATTGTTTAATTAGAATAAAAAGTGTCTTTGGACATAAATTAACAATATAATACAAATGATATTCATCAAATTTTGTTGTCTTAAAGTACTTATTATAACTAATACAATATTTAATAAACAAAGTAAAATATTTAAATTGAAAAATAATTGAAAAAGTCACTGATTGTTGAAATAAAAATATATATTTCCAAATTATATACATTTGATAGTATAATGAAAAAAGGTGTGATTTCTACTAAATTCAAAATTAACATAAATTTTTTTCAAATGGAAAAATTTGTTCTAATCAAGAGAATGAAATTTATTAAATTTTTAATAATTTTTTACCTTCTGAGTAACTCAAGTATATTGAAAACAGTCAAATGTGTAAAGATGTTATTTTTTCAGAATACGAATTAATTATAAAAATTACTGTGGGATGATAACATAAGGAAAACTCTGAAACAGGTATAAGTCATATAGACAACAATAATACTCTGTCAAATAAGCACATTTTTCTTTTTTATTCAGATTTATTTGAGAATATAAAATTAAAAATAAAAGTAGGGATAATACATTCGAACCCTGTACAGTGAATAATTTTAAATTATGAACATTCACGAACAGGCAATCTATGTATGTATTTTTTTATGTGTTTAGTTAGTTTTAAAACGGGCGGGAAGCCCATGGAGAGCTCCCCTTGCGCTCAAGATATAAAGCCTATTGTGCCACTTCATGTGTTTAATAATACTTCAAAAATTTGTATTGAATTGAAAATTTACATTTAAATTCTATTTATTTTATTACATTCATTTGATAACTGGCAATACAATTCAATTGCCATCATTCCGCAATGATGAAATGCCACCAATTGCATCTTTGCGATTGAAATACATTGCGTCAATTAAAATCCATTGAGGTACATTAAATGATAGTTCTACCAATTGCATTTAATTGCAAATGCTCATTCCTACATTTCAAATTAAATACAATTGGCCTTATTTATTTGCAGGGGACAACAGCCTGAAATACATTGGATTTTGAAAGCAACCCCACGTGGTCTGTGAATATTCAATGCTATGAGGAACGATACTTAACAGATTTACTGGATGTATAGCAGCGCCATCTATCAATAATTTAAGCAGTCAATGACTGAAACTTTACTACTATTCAAAGAAACTAGAGTGCTACCGAATTTTACTAACTAATACTTAACTAAGAGAACAGGTTTAAATAAATATTGACCTTTGATAAACTTAAATGTTTGTTTATTCAAGAAAAATACCCTTAACCTAAGTTCACAATGTAGATTCTTAACTTAGTTCAACAAAATAATCTCTGAACGTAATTATACAAATTAAACACAGTGAAAACAAAAATTCGTAATGGTCATGCTCGCTAAAATATTATATTTCTCTGACGCAATACGTGGACAATTGCTTGACACTCGCGACTTTGTAATGAATTATGAGGGTTCATGTGAAATCGCAAAGCATCTTCAAGTTCATTAGGATTTGTTTGAAGAATCATACAGCAGCATTCTCGACTGATGGTGGTTCAATGTTGAAGCAACGTTGAAACCTTGTAGAATCAACGTTGAAATAATGTTGAATCAACGTTGCACAACGTGTGGTGGTGGTGATTGTATAGTGACTTAATGTATGTATATAAAACCTGCCTTACGTAGTTCCTCAGAGTTTAGAGGGACTGTAATGCTTCTTGTAAGCGTTTGTATTGATGAGGATTTCTTTATATTTATTCAGGTCGCTCAAGCTTATGTAAGACTCCTCAGGTGCCTGCCTAAATAATAATTCGAGAAGACTAACAGTTTTTAAGTATCGTTTATCTCCCACGTAGAAAAAGTGATCATAAAAATGGACAAGTGTATCACCAATCATGAGAGCATCACCTAGTCTACGTACACCGTACACCATATCCAAATATTGTTTTCAATTTGGCTAAGCATCCTGAGGAACTTGTTGGTGAGCCACTGATAATTATCAACAGGCTCTGATTCAGTATCTCCTTCAACCATTCTTATATCTAACTGCCCTAAATCCTCTTCTTCATCATCATCAGCAGTCATAAATGATGCGTTCTCATCATCACCATTATCATCATTATCATCATCACCATCCTCTTGTTAAATTTCTTCAGGTAATAATTGTTGGACTTCATCGTTAACTTCCAGCCGTGGTCGCTTAATTTCAGACTTTGATTCGGGCAACACTTGATTAACTTTTTCACTGGTAGAATATTTAGTAATGTCTACTAGTCTCTGCAGTGGTGTCACTATAGGCTTGAACGTTTCATTTAGCATTCTTTCGCTATAGGCTTTACTCCTTTTTAGGATTGGATGCTTCCATCGTATCGAATTAATTATGTTTACAATTTGACGTAAAGTATCCATCTGCTTGTAGAAATCCATGTTCATTTGACTGCAGCTCAATCAATACTGATAAACTGCTTGCATTACATTTCTATTTATAGGAATGAGAAAGTTGAATATTCATCACAATCGCCATAGTTACGAGTATCTCTGTTATCATCCCTTTCTCCAACCACTTTAACCATTTACATTCTGCACCTCCAACACCGCCTCCACCACCACTGTGCACACTTTGTGCAACGCTGAACCACCATCACTACCATCACCATACATAGGGTGTTTTTTTTTCAGCTTGAGACAACGAAATATCTCAAAAAATACGCATCCGACGGAAAAAATGTCTGGAATAAAAACTTTTTATTTTGGGGGGGGGGGGGAGAAGATTTGTTAAAATTTACCCCACCCCCACCCTCACAGGAGGCAAAGGTGAGGGTAACTTTGTAATTTCAAATGGCAACCCCAATTTTTTATCACAGATTCAGATTCTCCTTTACGAAATACGTCAGTTTTATTCGGAAAATTTGTTTCGATTCGCGATAGATGGCGCTGCAATTGCGAAAAATGAAATTTTTGACACTACTTTTAGCTCTACCCAGGAATAACGACGCGGACGTAGTAGTTGCCTATTCCCTTCGGGGACCTTAATTTTGGTGAGTCCCCTTGTCTCTCACCATCCATGGGGGTGCTTGAACTTTTGGCAACGGGACAGTAAAAGTGATAAAACTGTCGAAAACCATTCCCAAATGCAGTTGGTTGACGACAGTCGATTTTGGATGTAGACATTACATATCATCGAGTCTCCACTGTCTACAATCCTCGACGTCATTCCGGCCGAGCGATAACCGCGTCTGTCCGTGCTTTTCACTTTAGGAAGGTTGATTGTGTTCATTTGGTTTGGGTGTGTTGGTTGCTTTCGTTTGGGTTATTGTTGTTGGTCACGTTCGTTTGAGTTGGTTTGGGTATCGTTGTATTTCCTCATTACCTTACTTCATTACTTTTACAATGGAAATTCTATCTCAGCAACAGAAGATTGAAATGATTCTCATTTATGGAGAAAGTGGCAGGAATATCAATGATGCTCTCACGCTTTATGCTCAACGCTTTCCAGGAAGTGTTCCTTCACGCGCTTCTTTTTACCGGGTTGTCCGAAACTTCATCACTGACGGAAGTGTACAACCGAGAAAAAGGAAGCGTCAAGTAACAGTTACTGGAGTTGATAATGAAATTGAAATTTTGGCTGCAGTCACTCATGACCCTCATGTTAGTACTCGACAACTAAGCCGCGATTCCGGAATGTCTCTATCCAGTGTTTGGAAGGTATTAAAACGTAACAATTATCATCCGTATCATATTTCATTGCATCAAGAACTTCATGGAAATGATTTTCAGAACCGAGTGACATTTTGTCAATAGGCGGTTCAGCAGATACAAGGAAACCCGAATTTCTTTTTTCTAGTACTCTTCACAGACGAGTCGTCTTTCACAAACCATGGTAACGTTAATCGGCACAACATGCATTATTGAAGGGTAGAAAATCCACATTGGTTGCGTGAAGTTGAGCATCAGCGTCCATGGTCCGTGAACGTTTGGTGTGGAATAATTGGAGATAACTTATCGGTCCGTATTTTATTGATGGAAATTTGAACGGTGAAAAATATCGTGACTTTTTAGGAAATCAACTTCCAATATTGCTGGAAGACCTAAGCTTGAAAGTGCGACACAACATGTGGTTTCAACATGACGGTTGTCCAGCACATTATGCGGCAATCGCGAGGGAAGTACTCAATCGCGAATTCAATGGACGATGGATCGGTACCGGAGGTCCAGTAAATTGGCCTGCCAGATCGCCAGATCTTACAGCGCCGGATTTCTATTTGTGGGGTTATCTAAAGAATCGCGTGTATCAAGAAGTGCCCACAACTCGTGATAACATGATCGAGCGAATCAGGTATGCTTGTGCACAAATATCACCAGACACAATTCGCAGTTGTGTGGAATCTTTCAAAGCTCGGATTAACAAGTGCATCGAAGTGCGAGGACACCATTTTGAGCACTTATTGTAAAATAATTAATCGAAATCAAGCATCCCTGTGGTGAGAGGCAAGGGGACTCACCGAAATCAAGCACCCCAATGGATGGTGAGAGGCAAGGGGACTCACCGAAATTAAGCACCCCGAAGGGAATAGACAACTACTACGTCCGCGTCGTTATTCCTGGGTAGAGCTAAAAGTAGTGTCAACAATTTTGTTTTTCGCAATTGTAGCGTAATCTATCGTGAATCGAAACAAATTTTCCGAATAAAACTTACGTATTTCGTAAAGGAGAATCTGAATCTGTGATAAAAAATTGGGGTTGCCTTTGAAATTACAAAGTTACCCCCACCCATGCCTCCTGCCGGGGTGGGGGTGGGCTAAATTTTAACAAATCTTTTTTCCCCCTCGAAAATAAAAAGTTTTTATTCCAGACATTTTTTCCGGAGGATGCGTATTTTTTGAGATATTTCGATGTCTCAAGTTAAAAAAAACACCCTGTATATTTAAATAAAATGACCTTAACAGGTCGTCACAAAAAAATAATAACATACATATCTGGACGTAAAATCTTCCGTTCTTTCAGAATTTGCAGTCAGAAATTTGTTTTTAGTGGAATGAACGAAATTGACCTTGAAATGACCTTGACCTTGACTCGCTGAGTCCAAATGGACCCCAGATTCGAATTCAGCGACCCAAAAAACATAAATTATGGTAGTTATCTTCATCCAAATGACTTTTCTGTCCGTTTGACCTTCAAATGCCCTTGACCCAGATGTGCTGGGGTCAAACGGACCACGGATTCGTGCTCAGCGGGTCAGAATACAGTGGAATATATGTGTCGCATCTGTAGAACAGAAAAGTGGGTTTTTTGTGTGCCGGTGTAATATATTATAGACTAATCAAGACTTGTGAAAACACAACCATAAAGTTCATTAATTTTGAATCTTTTATTATAATAGAGTAAAATTACAAAAATACGGTTCTTCTTTTGCTTCTCTGCCAGCACTTCATCTCTGTTAGAACATATCTTATTTTACTTTCAAAAATTCTAAGAAGATGAACAACAAAGAACTAATATACTGGCAATATAGATAACATCTGAAACTGACGTCAAACCCAGACATAGAAAAGTGAGAGTGAAAATATCTCTAAAGGTAATGCAGATTACTAGTAAAAACATGTACCTAACATAACACCTTGCAAATAAAGCGTATTCGAAAAAAGGACTCTTCTTCCGATCTCTCCAGTAGCTTAGTGGTTAGAGCACCTGATCGGCAATCAGTTGACCTGGCGTTCGATTCCCAGCGGAGCGAAAAGGAGTAGATCTTTTTTTCGAATAAAAATTTAATTTTAAAAATATTTAACTTATAGCTCCATCTGGTCTGAAAGGACGTTAACATTATCTGTATTAGAGGAGATACCTTTGATCGATATTATAGAATTCCAATTTCACGGTGTGTGAAGGATTTCTCTAATGATCGATAGTTACCATCTCTTAAGATAATACAGATTACTAGTAGAAAAGTGAGGTTAGTTTGGTTTGAACATTTTTCAATACAGCATATTAAAAAATAAACTGCCAAATATAAAATTAAGTTGCTGTACTTCCTCAAAAATTAATGTCAATAATACGTCACCAACCTCAAATATTAAATTCGTCATATCAGCCGCGTTCTCGGCACGCTTCGAGCATAATTAAAACACCCATTAAACGTCCACGGCGTGGTTATATTTTTTCAATTCGGAGAATGTTTGCTTGGTAATTCATTTATTTATTTTTGCATAGTTAATTATTTTCAATGTTTGTATTGCATTAAAATCGCTTCTTCAATGGTGTCATCAAAATTTGGGAGTTTTCAGGTTTATCATTTACAATATTCTTATAATTATAACTTGTTTCATCAATATTATTTAAAAAAATATATTTTCATTTATATGATGTTGTTTGATGATTATTTTATTTATATGGTATTAAATATGTTTTTATTTATATGAAATTAAAACGCTTTATGGGCTGCTAATAAAGCATTCAACTCAGTTTTCAAATAAAATTCTTGCAATGAAAAACTACGATTGAAGAAAAACGATTATCTTGAAAATTTGCCTTTGGAGAAGAATGCTCTCGAGTCTAGACTCTAGACGAAGCGGTATATTAGAATCTCATATGAACTAATGCCACAAGGTGCTTCTTTCAAATTCGATTCAAACACGAGTCTGCGATTCTTAACAGAAAATAGGAGTACACTCTCAAGAATGTTTGTGGTGGGTTCCTACGCAGGAGAGAGATGAAGAAAGAATCGTTAAAGAACTACGCGGAAGCTGTCAAACGAAATCAACGTCAATGTGTTGGCTCGTAATGAGAGACTTTTTTATCGGTGAAATTTTTCGAGCTTTCACTGGGAAACAGGCAAAAAAGAGAGGAAAGGAGACAGACAGGGCACCCAGCGAAGTACCGGTTCGATTCAAATTGGTTTCTGCACTTTGGTTTTTCTGCTCCATTGTGACCCGACCACGCGGTAACGCTACACGGTTCCCCGTATCTGGTTACATCGATTTGCAGGGTTTACTCGAAATTTCTTGTTTTTTCTTCTTCCTCTTTTCTCATTCATTGTGAATAAACGTCGGAAAAATTTTCAATCCATAACAAAGAAATGAGAGAAATGTCGCTCATTCTATAGAAAAAAGTTTTGCTTGATATCTACATTGAATGTTGAATAAAATTGATAATAATGTTCACATAAAGCAAATATTCAATGCGCCTTCACAGAGAGAGAAATCGAATTTAAAAATCTGGCAATTAGTGGTAGAAATCGATAAGTCGGTCTAAGATAAATTGAGAAACCGAACATTTTCAACCTTGTATTATAATCTACAACTAAAATGAAATTTTTGGGAGGAAAATTTATCAAAAAAATGTAAACTTGAAAAAGTAAAATTGTGTAACAAATTTGCAGACAGGCAGTTATATAACAAATGAAAAGAGAGGGAAGAAAAAGAAAAGAAACTACTAGGAATCATTTCTACCTTATGCTTATATTAATCAAAATTGTAGATATTTCTTCAGTTCTTTGTACTGTTCTCAAAAGTTAGGTTTCTTGGTAAATTCTAACAAATGAAATATATCGTGAAAACAATTTTTATAACATTCCGGGATGCTCGATGCTTAAATTAATACCAATCATTTTTCAAGTAATCCTTCCCGGACAATTTTCTGTACATTTAAAGTCAGTGAAGTCTGTGACGGTCACGATAACTGGCACGTTTACCTCAACTAAGAAATTTGGTACGTCAGTTATAACTTTGTATTTCTTGTACGATACGAAAGGATACTATATCTGATTAGAGTTAACACCCCAGCTGAAATTATGTATCTATCATTACAAGTGAGAATCCACGTGAAATCCGTAAACTGTAAGAGAGTAGATATATGAAGGGAGAGTTCTGAATGTATGCGTGTACGTATATGAAATCTCCACCTTAGCATTCGCATGCAATGGCATGTACACGTGAATTATGGAGGCTCTTAGTTCGATAGATATTACAAGCTATGAATGTGATGTGTAAATAATACATCATCAATTTTGTAGACATTTTGAAATTTCTGTAAATTCTCTGAAAAACATATAACGTCAGCTTTCTGTCGGCAAATACCATAGGGAGAACCACTATGGAATTTAGTATTAACAATATCAGAGAAATGATATCAAACGAATGAAGCGACGTAGTTCAACGATCCAGTCTCTAGCGTGAACTGTACCTAGTAAGACAAGAAATTTTAAGCTATAAGCAGTCAGGTCAACTAAACATGTACCATACTATACTACAGTACTCTAATTCTTCACTTATGGTTAGATACATAAGATTGGTTTAGGAATGGACAACGATTCCTACTTGTCGAGGGTGACGGACAACTTTGCACGTAGCAACTTTGCACGTGCCCAACTGTTACATCGATTGCCGGACGGACAACTGTGCACGTCCATCTGTGCACAGTTGTCCAAGTGACAACTTTGCACGTCGAAATTTAGACGTGCACAGTTGTCACTTGGACTGATGTGCACGTGCACAGATGGTACTTGGACAACTGTACACGTTGAAATTTCGACGTGCACAGATGGACTTCTGTGCGCTTGACCGTGCACAGATGTCACTTGCCCAACTGTGCACGTGCACATATGTCACTTGCCCAACTGTGAACGTGCACAGATGTCCTTACGTAAGGGTTTCACGAGGGTGATCCTTTACATCTACGTATAATAAATTTTTAACAGTTGAAATGATTCAATCCTGGTGGAATGGAGCATAATTTTGGTGCAATAATTCCTATTTCAGTTTTCCAATGCCACGCGATGGGAACCGAATTATTTCTAGGGCCCTACGGTATTGATGATTGATTTGCAAAATATTATGCTTATTAAAAATGAAATTAATTTTTCAAATAAATATCACATATTTTTTTTAAATATAATATTTCTCCAATCTAACTTTTCAGGCATCTAATCAGCATTGATGTACTTTAGGAGTATACATTTCTTTCTTCAAAATTAAAAATTCGATTTTTGAAAACGTTTTCTGACTCTCCTGAAAAATCGTTGATATTGCGCTTGATCTATTATTGAGATGAACCCATCAATTTTATTTCTTCTCGATCGTCCAGGCGCGAAAGAAACGAAAATATCAGCATAGCCAAAAACGAATCCAGAGTTCGATTAGGATTGAACCGATTCGAAATATGAGTGCGGGCAAAAATGGATTAGTCCACGTGCTATGTGCAAAAACGAGTTGAACCTCTAACTTGTTTTTGCTCGCAGCGCGTGGGCTAATTCGTCCTTCCGCTGAGAAATAATCAACCCGCTTTTGCTCCGACTCTGTTTTTAGTCCGCTTTTGCTATCAGCCCCTCATTCGAGGGATTCAGAGAATTCAAGGCATTCAGCAAATCGAAGGCATGCATCGAATTCAGAGAATTCAATGAACTCCAGGAATTCAGGAAATTCAGAGAATTCTACGAATTCAGGGAATTCAAAGAATTCAACGGATTGAGGAAATTAAGAGAATACAAGGAATGCAGAGAAATAAAGGATTTCACATAATTCAAGGAATCCAGAGAATTTCACAAATTCAGAGAGTTGAAGGTATTTAGAGTATTCAGAGAATTTCAGGGATTCAGAGAATTTAGAGAATTTCTGGAATTCAGAGAATTCAAGGGATTCAGAGAATTCAAGGCATCCAGCAAATTAAAGGCATTCAGCGAATTCAAGGAATTCAACAAATTCAAGGACTTCAGGGAATTCATGGAATTCAAAAAATTCAAGGAATTCAGAGAATTCAAAGAATTTAGAGAATTGAAGGAATTGAGAGAATTAAAGGAATTCAAGGAATTCATAGATTTTAAGAAATTTTGAGAATTGAGGAAATTAAGAGAATTTAAGGAATTCAGAGAATGCCACACATTCCAAGAAATCTATGAATACAAAGAATTCAAAATCCTGAAAATTCACAGAATGGTTTTTATTCCTGGAATTCTCATAATAACTTGAATTCGCTGAATTCCTTGAATTCGCTAAATTCCTTGAATTCCTCGAATTCGTTGAATTCGCTAAATTCCTTAAATTCCTTGAATTCGTTGAATTCGCTGAATTCCTTGAATTCCTTGAATTCGTTGAATTCGCTGAATTCCTTAAATTCCTTGAATTCGTTGAATTCGCTGAATTCATTGAATTCCTTGAATTCGTTGAATTCGCTGAATTCCTCGAATTCCTTAAATTCGTTGAATTCGCTGAATTCCTCGAATTCCTTGAATTCGTTGAATTCGCTGAATTCGTTGAATTCCTTGAATTCGTTGAATTCACTGAATTCCTTGAATTCCTTGAATTCCTTGATTTTCTTTAATTCCTCGAATTCCTTGAATTCCTTGAATTCCCTGAATTCTCTAAATTCCATTAATTCTCTGAATTCCTTGAATTTCATGAATTCCTCTAACTAACTGAATGCCTTAAATTGGCTAAATGCCTCGAATCATCTGATTCTCTTGAATTCTCTGAATTCCCCAAATTCTGTGAATTGGTTGAATTCTCTGAATCCCTTGAATTCCCTGAATCCCTTGAATTCTATAAATTTCATGAATTCTCTAACTTCTGTGGACGTGTACATTCGGGCAATTTACATCTGTGCACGTGCACAGTTGGGCAAGTGACATCTGTGCACGTGCACAGTTAGGAAAGTGACATCTGTGCACGTCCAAGTCCACGGGAGCCCATCTGTGCACGTCGAAATTTCAGCGTGCACAGTTGTCACTTGGATAACTGTGCACGTGCACAGATGGTACTTGGACAACTGTGAACGTCTAAATTTCGACGTGCACAGCTGTCACTTGGACAACTATGACAAAATGTACTGCTCACAGTTTTTTCACTCAAGTCAATTGATAAACCTAACCTAACAAACTCTTCGACGCTTCTCTCTGTGTTTTATCAAATTATTATTTCCTGTGTACTTTCTTTGTATTTTATGGGGTTTTTGCGAGACTTTATTCATTTTTTCATAAGTTTTTTTATCAATTCAGATACCTAATCGCATTTTTCATCAATTAGTAATGTCTCAACATGAATAAATAGCAACTTCAAAAATAAAAAGAAACTATGTACCTTGCATTTTCTACAGACAATTGACTCACGGACACGGAACTCACAATTTGCAGGTTTTAATGTTCTGCTTGAGCTAATATGTCCATGTTGAGGGATTATAAAAAGCTAACTGCCGAGGAATTAGCTGATAGATTGAAAGAAGACGAAAACGTTTTATTGGACAATGAATCTCCAGGATTTCAAAGAATTTTAATCAAGAAAGTTGATCAGACTTTTACGATTTGATTATAACGTGGCTATATATTTTACACACACACGCACACAAACACACACGCCCGCACGCACCCACTTACACACACGATGTGTATATATCAGAGCATATAGCTTACAAGGTGACCACTATTCATTAAATTTTTGTCTCTTGACTTTCTTCCGGTAAATATTCGTGATTTTTACCGGTTTAGAAAAAAATATACTCTCTTTGTTAAACCCACATTTTTTTTACATACTTGATCAATTGTGGAAGTCGATAAGCATCAGCCAACCTTTTTGCAAGAAATCTATTGACTTTGAATATAATAAGTAGGATAAGGAATTTTTTGTGTCTGATTAAGGAAAATACAGACACACGTTTTATCATAACGTATACTAGCAGTAAATGTACGTGCGCAAATTGCGCCTTCACGTCTTTAGATTTTTATTTCCCAACATTAAAAATAATGAATTAAAAATATAAACAATATAAAAATTCATTATTAACCCAAGTTTTAAATATTTCGTAAACATTTTTAGAACAATGATTAATAATTTCAAATTATGTGTAGAATGATTTTGCACAATTTAATTAGAAAAAAAGAGTTGAATTGTATAATTTCTAATTTGAAGCATTAAAAATGAATCAATTTTATTTTTAATTGAACAATCACGGAATTGAATGATTCCAGATTGAAATTTCGAAAATAGGACATTTTCAAACATTTTTTAAGATTAAAAATGTGGAAATTGGATCATTTAAAATTCAAATGAATTGAAGCTGTCTAATTTTTAATTAAAAGCGTTCAAAAGTAAATAATAAAGCGATAATTATTTGACAATTTGAAATTGAAAACTAAATTGAATCTCTCAAAATCAAAGCTTCTGAAATTTTAAATTGTGATTATATAAGAAAATTATAATTTAATACTAAAGCTGATTAGACAACTTTTCTAAAATCGAAAGATGAATTAAATTATTCTAAAAGAAAAAACGTTCAAAATAAATATTAATTTTTAAAGGGAATCATTGAAAATAAAAAAAATTCTGCTCCATGTGCTGAAACTTAAACGAACGCAAACTTCTTTCAAAACTGAAAAAAATTTAGTCACCACAAGATGTAATATTAAAACTGTTTTGCACTCAAGTTCTTTAACATTTTACTTATTTCAAGTTAATTAAAATCACTTTTAAAAATTATTAATTTTCAAACTGTTAATTATACTTTCTAAAATTCAAACAATTCAATTTTAATTGCAAAATTAAAACTTATGAAAGGGTAAAATACAAAATTTAGCGTTCAACATGAAAATTCAGAACTATAAAATTGCGTCCATTTAAAATTATCGAAATTATTTGGTTATTGAGGTATCAATTGAGTCGCCAGATGCAAGAACTAGCTCGACGCTCGAAAACGCGTAAAAGTATTGTCCGATCGTCTCAAAAAATGAAAATTTTCAAAATCGAAAAATCAATTTTTTGAAAATGGAGTATTATAGAGAATAAGGAAATGAAACTGTTTCCCATTAAAATTTTTTTCGCCAAACGTTTATTTTTAGTAATAAAAAATAAATATTTAAAAAAAGTTTCTCCCTAATTTAATTAAGTTTTAAAAATTAAATCGTTCTAACTCGGCCAAATATTATTGAAATGAGTTCCTATTTGCAGGACATGTTCAAAATACTCTAGCAATGCCTAGGAAATCATAAAAAGGTTAACAATCGTTTATTGTCCAATAATTTTTAATTGCAAAGTGAGGTCAAACGATAATTGTGTTTTCCTGGTTTCGTCGGTAAGAAGTATCTAGGTAACTTCGACTTTCAAACAACTTCCAGTGAGTGTTTTTTTCAGCAATGTTGAATAAAGTTTTTTGGAAAATCTCATATCGATTCGTTAAAAATTTACTGAAAAATTCAGATTTGGAAAAAGTACTCGATGTCTGCCCGCGCTGTTAGCTGATGCGTCGCGAGGATTGCTCTGTCAGGCAGCGTTCTCGAAGTTCAGTCTGCGCGGGCAGACGTCGAGTACATTTTCCAAATCTGAATATCTCAGTGAATTTTCAACGAATAGATATGAGATTGTCCAAAAAACTTCACTCAACATTGCTGAACGATTGTCTTACTGGAAGTTGTTTGAAAGTCGAAGTTACCTAGATACTTTTTGTTACTGACGTAACTAGGGTTGATATACAATACGTTATTTTTGATTAATCACAATAAGTTGTTTGTAATACGTTAGTTTAATTAAGAATCACGTATA
>CAKNXH010039395.1:0-11026 GCA_932178445.1 Andricus quercusramuli | reverse complement strand
AGCGCGTAGCGCGAGGTGAACACATTATCGAGCGCGAAGCGCGAGATCCAACAGGTGCGCGCCCTAGGCGCGCTCAAACTTGCGAGCGAAGCGAGCCGCGCGCAAAGCGCGCGATGAGAATGTGCCCGCGAAGCGGGCAGATTTTTTTTGTTGATTAAGTCATATGCACACATTTAAAAAAAATTGAATATGTCAAACCTGAAATTTATTTAGCTTGAACCAAAGAAACTTTTTTTTATTTTGCTTTTTCGAAAAAAAATTTTGTTTCTTTGGTTCGAGCTGACTCAATTTCAGGTTCGAATCAACCAAAAAGAATATGTTTTTGTATATTTTCAAAAAATTTTAAATAAGGCAAATTTTTTTTTCATTTTAACAAAATTTTGAATTGTTAATTCAAGAAAGAGAACAGGAGACATTATCCAATTTTTAAAAATAAATCTTTAATGGCAGAAGTCATTTAAAAATTATTGAAAATTATTTAAAAATGTAACATTTGCTACAGAAAGATTGTTTGTTCTTTTCGACATATGAAAATAAGTGTTTAATCTTTCCCCTATTTTCCCCCTTTTCGCTAGAAAATCACCCTACTTCTCCTTTTTGGGTCCTCCTTGAGGACGTCGTGGAAAAACACGTGGCTGTGAAAGAAGAGACAACTACTATGAGCATTAGTTTGTAAGGGAGCGTTCAAATATTACGTAAAATTAGAAAAAGGGGAGGGGGTTTGTATTTCGTTTCGTTCTGTTATGTGGGCTGGGGAGGGGAGGGGTATTTTCACCCGATTACGTAACATTTTAAATTTATGAATTTTCTGCATTGTTCAGGATTTAACATTTTCTTGGATGAACTGAATGATTTTCTAAAATTTTGAAAAAGAGTGTAAAAGATTTTTAAGCACAATTTGGAAGATTATCAAAGAAAAATTTCACAAGAATTTCAAAAGATTTTAAGAATTTCAAAGATTTTAAATGCTTTCAAATTTTTTTAGATGATTTCACAAAGATTAAAAATATTCTCGTAATATCAATCGAATAAAAAAGATTTCAGAAAGGTGTAAAAAATATTTTCACGAGTTAATAGAGATTTAAAAAGATTTTTAGAATTTCCAAAACTTTAAGTAGGGTACATGACACCAGATTTGAAAGGTTTCAAAAAATTTCAAAGATTTTAAACGATTAAAATTTTTTTACAAGATTTCACAAGGGTTAAGAAGATTGAAATTATTTCAAAAGAATATAAAAGATTTCACAAATATTTCGAAGAATTCATATGGATTTCAAAAGATTTCAAGAATTGTGCAAATTTCAACAAGGGCGCAGTACACCAGATTTCAAAAAAATACAAAAGTGTTTTCAAATATTTAAAAGAATACTTAACGATTTCAAAAGATTTCAAGCATTTCAAAAGATTCCAAGAATTTCAATGATTTCAGCAAGGATAGAATACACAATATTTTAAAGATTTTAAAGAGTAATGGAATACTTTATAGATGCAATAAAGATTTCAAAAAATTGCACAAAGATTTCGAAGGATATAAAAAATTGTACTAAAATTTTAAAAGATTATAAAAGATTTCTCAAAGATTGCGCAGAAATTTCAAGATTTTAAATACTTCGCAAAGTGTCAATGAATTGACAAAGATTGTAAAAGATTTCACGAACTTTAAAGACTTTTACAAAGGTATTAAAATATTCCCCAAGATTTCAAAAAAATGACTTACATTCGCAAGAAATTAGGAAATTTGTTTACATATGGTTCTGGTTTCTTTAGAAATCGTTGGCCAATAAGTAATGAAATTTCTTATTTTTCAAATGCATAAAATTTGGTTATTTCATTATTTAATGTAAAACAGGAGACCTGGAAAAACTTGATTTCTTGACCTTGAAAACCTGGAAAAGACCAAGAAAAATTTTAATCATTTTGAAAGATTAAAATGTTTAGAAGGTCTGGCAAGATTAAAGAATGAATCTTCTTAAAATTCCTGTGAAAAGTTTTTATGATTTTTTATTTTGCAAAATGAACTTGAGTAGAAATTTAAAAAAGGTGTTTACACATATCAAATGGTTTCCTGATATTTCAAAAAAAGAGTAGAAAATTTTAAAGCAAAATTTCTCAATTTGGTGAGATTGAAGAATACAAAAAAATGGAGAAAATGCAAAAAATATTTAGAGCAATTGAAGAGATTCAGAAAGATTTTTAAATTTTAAAACATTTTCAGAAATGTATAATTTTAAAGATTTCAAAAATGAAATTTAGAAGCTTGAAAAGAATTTCGAAAGGTTTGAAGAGAATAAACAATTTTCTAAAAGTTCCTGGGAAAATGTAGAAGATTATAAAGCAATTTTTTTACATTTTGAGTGAGTTCAAAATTTTAAGAAAAATTCGAGTCAGTTAAAAATATGTTTAGGAATTCAGGACGTTTCAAATAGATTACAAATATTTGAAAACTCAGAAACTTTTCGGAAAACTTATGAAATATTTCTTGAATTCTTACAAACTTCTTGAAGTCCGAAACATCTTTTAAAAAGACTCGAATATTTCCTAATATTTTGTAAAGTTCTATTGAATACAAAAGATCCCCTTAGAATCTTTCAGATTCTTTTTTGGCACATCTGAAGTACTCAAAAATCTTTTTCAATTTTCTCACGAATCTTATAAAAATTATATTTATATAAATTTAATAACAAACAGACAATACTTTTTTTCTCAATTAAAAAAACAGTTCTAAATTGGTGAATTTCAATTATTATATAAGGGATCGTCCATAAATTACGTAAGACGTTTTTCTTTTGTTTGAATAAAGAAGGAAATAAAATTGCTGTGAAGTTGAGAAGGACACAACGATACAAACAAAAGAAAAACGTCTTACGTAATTTATGGACGATCCCTAATACGAAAAATGTGACGTAACAACGGTGAGGGGGGAGGGTCCAAAGGAAATTATTTATACGGATTTTAAGGGTTTTCTAAATATTTCAACGAATTTAAACAGATATCTTTGTTTTTCAAGATATTTAAAAATGTTTCCATATATTTGGAGGAATTTCCAAACATTCCGGTTAAATTTAGACTTTTAAATAGTTCCAAAAATTTCCGGGGTTTTGAGGAATACCAAAGGACATATGGAAATTTCAGTAGATTAAAAAGAATTTTGTAAGATTTTCAAAAATTTCATAATATCTCCAGTGTATAAATAAAATCAAATTTGAAGAAATTCCCAGCGATTTCAAAGAGGAAAAATGGAGATTTTGAGTTATTGTAAAAGATTGCTTAGAATTTCAATCAATAGTACACATTTAAAAGGCTGTCAACGAAATTGTTAGCATTTTTGAAGATTTCAGGTAATTTTACAAGATTAGAGAAGAGAACATGAAGATTAATAGTACCTCCTCCAAAAGACGGAATGAAGTGCCGCAACAAGATTTCTCGTGTCAAATTGACTTGCTCATTACCTATCAAGTTGGTCGTGTGAAGGTAATCTAACAGAATTCTTACGTCTTTACTAGTTACTTGCGATTAAAAGATCTTGGAACATATGAGAATGAAAATAATCAGATAAACAAAAGCATGCGTTATTTTCTTTGCCTAACTTCAGATCAATGAGACTGTCATTTGTTATGCCACAAAACTAACAAATGAAGATCAGCAATCATTAAACTTTAACGCAATTTCAATTAGTAAGACCTATGTAATAGTATAAAATAATATCAGTTCACGATTGTTAAAAGATGAACAAGAATAATCATGAACATTTAGTACAGGGAGATGAAATATTGTCTGGGTGAAGCCTCTTACCATCAGATACACTAGTGTCCCGACTTTCATTTGTTATGGGATCATTTAGTCACAAGATAAGAAAGAATAATATAAAAATGATAAAAATGTGAGAAAATCAACTTCAAACAAATAATTTGTCTATTAACAATTTTTTTTGTTTAATTTTCACTATTGAATTAACCATTAGTATCGTTGCACTGGAAAGTTGAGGCAATTGAGGAATTTTTTACTCAATTGATAATACAAAAATACTTTTTTCTGGCCTTTTTTTATTTGTTATACAATTTGTTTATAACAATTATAAATATTGTTCAGTTGTCTCTTGTATTACAACTGCCTCGAGTTAGCTAATTATAAGTACAGACCGAAAAAGCGGTGTTTTTCTTCAAAACACAGCCAAAGTGCACATTTTTTAATGAAATTTGTGTATATGATTGTTAGTTATTATTTAAATACGAAATTTTTCCACCATAGTGATGTTATGCGATGAATCACTCACAAGATGATGAAAAATAATATGAAAATAATAAAAATCGCGTACTTTTTCCCCACTGTGCGACGGCACAACAACTAAAGGCTTCAACAATTAAACGAGAAGGTATGTGAATAAGATAAACGCCATGTTTTCAAAAGATTGTTACAATTTCAAGAATTTGAATGATGTTACGTTTTTTCCTAGCATTTCTTAACCGCAGATCTACAGGGTGTCCCAGACTCACATGTCCGGACTTGTATAGCCGTATAAAAATAATCACTAAATTGTAATGCTTTTAAGCTAAAATAGTTTGAAAATTATATAATATTGAACACTTACAAATTTCTCTGAAAAAACTCTGGACACGCTTGGAGGTTCGCTATATCTGTTATAATAAATTTAAAATAAGAAAGTAAAAAATTGAAATTAAATTATCTAAATTAAAATAAGCCACGAATCATTAAAATTTCCAAGTGCTCAATGCAAACTTAAAAATTTGCATTGTTTCATTTATTTTTTATTTATAAGTGAAATTTTTTTATTTGAATGTTTCAATAAGAATGTAAAATCCTTTCATTGTAGTGTTTCATCCTAAAATTGTTTATAGTTTATTAATTGTCATAGTTTATATTTGAATCAAAAAACATGAAATTTATACAAAAAAAAAGTTTGTTAACAAAAAGACGAATTTTCTCTACAAAAGTTGAATTTAAACACAAAAAATATGACTTCAGCAAAAAATTATGACTTCAGCGAAAAATTATTTTTCCACGAAACTGATGTATTTTTACACAATAAAAAGGAAATTTTAAACCAAGAAAATTATTTTTTTCCTACCAAAAAAGGAGAAATTTCAACTAAAAAAGATCAATCTTAAAAAATAGAAATGTTACATTTTCAACTAAAAAATTAATTTCAGAAGAAAAAAGACTTTTCCACTAAACATTTAAATTTTTAACCAAAGACATAAGCCTTCAATCAAACAAATAAATTTTTAACAATGCAGTTTAACTTTTACCCAAGTAGTTGAATTTTTAATTTGAAAAAATTAATTTTCAACAAAATAGTTAAACTTTCAATCAAAGAGATGAATTTTCAACTAAAAATATAACTGTTAGAAAAAAAATGATTTCTTAGCAAAGTGATTCAACCAAATCTTTCAAATAAGATAGTTGAATACTCAAGCACAGAAGAATAATTTTTTACCAAAAAGTTGCATTAAAAAAAAAAAGAAATTTCTACCAAAGCTGATGAATTTATAAATAAGAAAAAAAAATTCAAAAAAGAGTTTGATTTTCTGATAAAAAAGATTTTAGTTGACTTTCTACGATCAAAATATGAATCTTTAACCAAGAAATAAGTTTCTGCGAAAAAAATTAAATGTTTAATCCAAAAGGACGAATTTTTACCCAAAAAGGATGACCTTTTAACAAAATTGTTGAATTCTCTACCCAATAGTTGCATTTTTATCCAAAAAATATTAAATTTCTCTTAAGCAGATGAATTTTTATTTAGAAAGAAAATAAACTTTAAAAAAATATGTAGTTGAATTTTCATCCCGAAAAGATTCCAGTTGACTTTCCGAAATCAAAATATGAAATTTTCAACAAAAAATAAGTTTCTACGAACAAAGTTCAATTTTTCATCCAAAAGGACGAATTTTGTTACCAAAAGAGATGCATTTTTAACGAAATAGTTCAATTCGCTTCCAAATAGTTGAATTTTTATCCAACAAAGATGAAATTTGTACTAAAACTTATGAATTTTTAATTAAAAGAAGGACGCATTTTTTTTAAGTTGAACTTTCATCCAGAAAAGCCTGCAGTTTATTTTTTAACACCAAAATGTGAATTTTAAAGAAAAAGTAAAATTTCTACGAAACAGTTAAATTTTCAACATAACAGTAGAATTTTCAACCACAAGTATGCGTTTTTTACAAAATAATTTTATTTTCAACCAAACGCAGTTGCATTTTTATCCAGTAAAGATGAAACTTCTCTTAAAGCATATGCATTTTTAATTAGGAAAAAATTTTTTTTTAAATAGTGAAATTTTTATCCGCAAAAGATGTTACTTCTCTTTACAACACCAAAATATAACATTTGCGTAGTGTATACAGATACGGCATTTTTTGCCGTATTTTAATTTTGTAGTACGGCATTTTAGTCACTAGTCACAGAAGAGTGATCTGTCACATCTCGAACCCCTTTTCCAAGTCTCCCTTCAAAAAATACGAGTGTTAGTGACTGGTCACAGAAGAGTGATCGTGAGAATTCGTGATTCGAATCTGAAGATAAACAATTCGCAAATTAGTGATAAAGTGTATTATTATAGGAATAGTGAAGTGATGGGCAATTCTTTTGTGTGCTTTTAGTGTGTAATGTTCTTGATTATATGACACTTTGTGTGTATTTATAACTTAATATTCCTCATTTTATGATAAAATAGTAAACTATTCTACTATTTTTCCAAAGTAGCAAAAAATATAATCAGAACAGAAAGTTCCTTATTGACACAAAAATGATGCCGGACTAGAAACTTTAAATACGGCAAAATTTGCCGGAGCTCAATACTCGACCTAAAATTTAACCGAAAAGTAAATTTTATACAAAATGGTTACATTTTCAACAAAACAGCAGAATTTTTAACCAAAGAGTAAATTTTCTACAGAATAGTTGAATTTTCAACAAAACAACATAATTTTCAACCAAAAAGTTCGACTTTTCAACAAAATTGTGAAAACTATAAGTTAATTTTCTGCTAAATAGTCGAATTTTTAACCAAAATGTATGACTTTTTAACAAGATTGTTAAATTTTCAACCAAACAGTTGCATTTATATCCAAGAAGAATAAAAATTCCAAAAGGATTTCAATAGAATTTTCTACAGAAAAATACAAATTTTAAACAAAAAGTAAATTTTTTAGGAAATAGTTGAATTTTGAACGAAACAGTTGTATTTCTGTCGAAAAAAGATGCAATATTTCTACATTAAAAAATGTGTATGGACCGAATCCATTTCAAATCAGGCAGAACGAATTACAAGGCAGACGAATAGCTAGTGTGCAAACCTAACCTACTTAGATCCAAGAGGGCGTCATTTAAATTACAAGTAAATGCTATTTAATCTTAATGAATAGCTGTCTTGCCAATTTGTATCTCAAGTTTAAGTCGGGTAATATCTCGAGACATAGCCCGTTATAACGATGAATTATATTCCAATTGATATGTAACTTCACTATAATTCACTCTAGTTTGTCTGCTAACGCGATCTGCTATGAACGCGACCGAGGTGGATCGTGAAGCGAGGAGTGCGCATGCAACTGCGCACTTGTTTCGGTTACGATAACTTATATTCCTGTTGCCATTTAGGAAACTTACGAAACTATTTATAATTTTCAGATACCGTTTCTGAAGTTCAATTAACATTTAGTAAATTTAATGTAAAAGTTACTGAATTGTGTGTTCAGTAACATAATTTCATCAATTTCAGTTACTTTAGTTTCTTAAATGTGTCGGAATTTTCCGAAAATTTCTAACAGTGAGGATGGTCTGAAAAGTTTCCGACCTAACAATGATACGAGACATTTTTTCTTAATTTTATTTTTTATTTTTCTACATAGTCTCCTTGTAACTCTACACACTTCTCCCAGCGATGCTCCCATCTCTCTAACCCATCCAAATAGTACTGGGCGTTTTTCTCTACAAAATAATTGTTCACGAAGGTGATTGCCTCCTCATTTGAAGAAAACCTCTGTCCTCCGAGGGCAGTTTTTAGATGAGGGAACAAAAAGAAGTCGCTTGGGGCTAGGTCTGGTGAGTATGGCGAATGGTCAAGCAGTTCAAACCGTAATTCGTGGATTTTCGCCATGGGGACCGCTGAGGTGTGAGACGGGGCATTGTCTTGGTGAAACAGGAAACGTGGCACCCAGCGCGCGTACTGCTTTCTCATGCCTAAATCTTGATGTAATATCTGACAAACACGTTCTTTGGACATTTTCATAACCTCTGCTATCTCTCTCACCTTAAATCGGCGGTCGTCTAGCACCATTTGGTGAACTTTAGCGATGTTATCGTCAGTAGTTGCAGTTTTTGGACGTCCCGAATGTTCATCGTCTCCCAAGGTCTTACGGCCACGTTTAAATTCAGCTGCCCAAAATTTCACTGTGGTAAATGATGGAGCATTGTCTAAAGTGGCTGAAACTTTAGTGAGTAACTGTCAAAAGATGCACAACTAAATTCACTAGCTTTCATTCACGAGTGCTGCCATATTCATGTTGAGGTCGGAAACTTTTCAGACCACCCTCGTAGAAGACGCGACTGCACTAGAAATTGTATCCCTGCAAAGTATACGCTGTAGCTAAAAAATAATCGAAATTCTATTGGCAGTTGAAAATTCTGTTGGCACTTTGAGTATTCGAAGAAAAAAAAATTTGAATGGCCTTGTAGGGATTAGAAAAAGATTAAATAAAAGAAGACTTGCTAACCATACTATATTTGCATTAAAATTTTGTTATTTAATTCTAATCCGACTACGGATTACAAAGAGTATTATATTTTAGTTTATCTTTTGTATATCCAATCAATGATACACGTTCCGTAGACTATCTTGATTGGAAGCAACTTCTTTAAACCAACGTGGGGAGATTGGGTGATGTCTCCCTACAGGACATTCCCTCATTTCAATTTTGGTCATATCTTCAACCGCACCGCCTATGATGTTTATTTTTGCTCTCGAACTATATCCATCTGCCTTATATATTCCAAGAAGAATTCCACTATACTCCAGTATTGCGAAAACTTCACCATTGGATGTTGATAAAACAATATGTTCTCGGGTTGGTACGGGCGCATATCTATTTTCTTCTGCTCGCAATTTAATTGGTAAACCGGCAGGAATAACATATCTTCGAAATTCGAATTGCCTGTTCTGATTTGTATGAGGAATAAGCCGAATATATCCAAGTTTTGCAAGTTCATATCCAAGTACTTCACAAGGAAAACGCATGCCCAGAGAAGACCTAGACTCTCTGGCAGGAGAAGAAGAATTAGGATTACGTTCGATATTGGGATTCCGTTCGCACTGTAGTGAATCGTAATTTACAGAAGTTTTAATAAAACTCATTGAGAAGATTGCTTGACCTTTGCCCACTGGACAATCCCTTTTTTCATCTGGAGTCAAATCATGAACTGCGCTGCTAATCATATTTATTTTTATTCGCGAACTATTTCCATTTTTCCTATAAATTCCACGAAGAGTCCCAGTATAATCCAATGTTGCAAAAATGTCATCATTGGATGTTGATAATACAATATATTCTCGGGTTGGCACGGGCACATATCTATTCAGTTTTACTCGAAATTTAATTGGCAAGCCGGAAGGAATAACGTATCTTCGAAATTCAAATTGCTGGTTTGGATTTGTGCGAGGAATAAGTCGAACATATCCAAGCTCTTGTATTGTACATCCAAGTACTCGATCTGAAGGAAGCCTTCCCAGAGGAGAAATGGATCTCGCGCGTAGTGCGGGCTCCTGAGGAGATGTCCGGTCAGGTGAATGTTGCCTGGCAGAAGAAGAACCAGGATTATGTTCCTCATTAGGAATCCTGCTAGCAGGAAACGTGGACCTGCCACGGAAAGGACAGTCCTCTGGAGAAATCTGGTCAGGCAAATCTTGTTGTTGAGCAGTAGAAGAAGAAGGGCCAACATTTCGTTCTTCATTAGGTTTCTCGTCAGGCTGTGAACTGCATTCTGCAAAAAGAAACAGAAGATACTTTTTTTTTATTTAGCACATTTATTTCTAATAACTTTAGCTGGATTCAACGTTTCTTTGCGGGAATCATCATTCTGATAATTCAATAAAGATGATGATAAATAATTGTTCAATGATAAAAACTCCCAGCGCAATTTTTTCTTGTTAAATAAACATACATTTTTCGTAGAAGACGAGTGCATAAACGGTTTGATAACCTTAATAACAATAAATGATTTTCTGCTATGCAAAAACCTACATAAAGGAAACGGGTTTCAATATATCCAATTCTTTGGCAAATATTTTTTCACTCAGTTTTTACTGTCATGGAATTCTTCTGAATTCAAAAAAAAACATTAGACATAATATTAATATACGTTAGTCACTTTCAGATAGTTTTAGAAATACTTTGGGTTAAAAATTATTATGCCAAGGAACTGTATATAAAAACAAAACCTCATTTGCAAATAACGTTTAGACTTGATTTTAGTTTTGTCTCTTTATTGACTTTTATTTTCTGTATATAAATATATTAAAAATGCACGTATTGATATACATATATGGTAATAATAATGATATACAATATACGCCGATTTCTTTATCCATTTTCACGCTTCATTATTAAAATTAAGGAATATGAATTTTTGAACTGAAACCCTGTTAGCTACTATTTCCGGGTATGCTTTATCAGAATCTGAGCTCAGAATTGTAATATCTCATACAGAAAATTAAATATGGCGGCTTTTATGTAAAAAAATATGCAAATTTTGAGTAAAAATTTTTTTCATGATTTTTTTCACATCGAAATCGCAAGAAAACTTTAAACTTTCAACATATTCAAAATGGTGATTTTTCACTTGTACATTTTGAAAAATATAGGTGTGATGCTTGGTGAAAGTGGCTGTACATAGGTTTTTGGGTTCGCTGAATCCGAATCTCGTGTTAGGTTATCGAAATTTCAGGTGGCGGATCCAATATGGCGACCAAAATTTTGAAAAATGTTTGGAACTTTGAAATTGTCCGTAC